>VXAB01004335.1:754934-781133 GCA_013399175.1 Odontophorus gujanensis | reverse complement strand
TTCACCCATCCCTTCCCCCCCCCCCCCCCCCCCCCCCCCCCCCCGCCACATTACTCAGCATCACAAGACATTATAGCGATTCTTCACTCTCAGGTTTTGCTTTTTTCCCAGCAGAAAGGTTTCGGAACAGCCAGTGAACATAGTCACTTCATCCTTCTCCCCTTTTTCATCTGTTTGTGAATATGGGGAATATTAGAACTCTTCAGAAAAGCTCCTGTGGGACCATAGAGGTAAGCTCACTCTGGTGAGAAAAGTAACTATTCCCATCAATCAGATGCATATCTATGTCGGTCCTGTTCCTGCCACCCCAGTCTTAATTTCTTTAAGACATTTTGGTGAAGGAACTCACCAAATCCCTTCCAGGAATCCAAGGAGACTATACCAGCTGAATCTCCTATGTCAATGCCCTTACTCCGTCCTTCAAAATAGATTTACAAGGAATTAAATTGCCTGACAAAGCCATGAAGAGTCTTGACCAAAAATATCATATTTATTTATATATGAAATATGTCTGCTTTCTTGCTGATGTCCAATTCTGGTCTGTAATCTTCTAAAATCTCTTAAACACCTTTCTAAAATTAGCATCACATTTGCCATTTCCATTTCATCTGCCATCAAGGTGATTGGTTTTATGTGAGAGATTTAAGTGGGTGTAGCCTACAAGTAGATCAGCTGTTTCACATTTACATCATCTCAGGTGAAAAACATGCTGTCCTGCTGATAACTCTGTTAATTCTCCATATGGTGGCTGCTTAAAGCCATCTTTTCATAGGTTCACTACAGCCAGACAAGGTCACCCAAAACTGTTTCAGATTCAGGATGTTCTACAGTCATTCTTTATTACTACAAACGTAACTGAAATGAGAACTGTAGAAAGCCAATAAGAGGAAAAAAACAGCAACCTACTGCTGGAGGACCACACCAGAATGCTCTTTGCAAAGGCTGGACAGAGGCAACCTTTTTGTCTATTTCCCATTGTATTCCTTGGAAAGCCCTGTGGAAGAGCAGAAGTGTAAAACAAGAGCCTGTATCCACAAGAGCCTCTTGTTCAGTTGCATTTCTTTTTCTGTCTACATGCTCCTGGTTCAAAAGGAATGAACAAATAAAAGATTATGGCAGGATGAACCTTCATGAAACAGAAGTTTCTGTAACAAAGGCTTTCAGACACTGGGGGTTTTTTATGCATTGCACACATATAACTTAGTAATGACTAGTTATCAATGTAATTAGGCAGTTGTGGACCCAATTATCCAATTACTGTGGCTGACTGCACAAACAGAGTAATTGTACAGTAAACACACTTGTGTACTTGGCATTATAACATAATCCTTTCAGTGCCATGCTAGAGTGGGGACAGTTTACCCTATTAATTATTGTCCCTGTCTTTGGGGAAATTTGTAGTGTATGGTTCTGGAAAAAAACATTCTGGGTTTTCACAGGAGGCAGCTAACTATAGCACTATCATGAGATATCTGGCAAGCAGGAGTACTAATTCCTCAAATTCAGATGACATTGAAGTTAAATTTGCTAGCTGATCTGAGTTTTCTAATCTCAAAGCTCTATTTTGTGATAACTCTATTCCTTATAAATGGTGAAAGTCATAGCAGCCTCATTATCCAGAAATTTGCATGCAGCAAGAACTGATTTTTTCCCCCTTTATCTTAACAGAATATTAGAGATCAGTGCATACCACAGAATGTAAACTCAGACCTAACTCAGAATAAATTTCAGCATTCTTCATGTTCTTCCTCTTGACATGCAGATTTGGCTTGGGAAGACAGAGGTGCATCTGTCAAGCCTGTGGCTGTGCAACAGCACTATAAAGAATAGACAATTTTGTCTTCGAGACTTAAGTTCATATGCAAAGCTTGATAATAACGTTCAATTTTTGTGAAAATTACAAATAAATCAGACCCAAAATTAATGTCAAAGAAGGCTAAGGTACAAATTCTTCCATAAATTAAAATAATGCACCTACCTTCACCATAATATTTCAATCTGTGAATTGTTGTGTAGGAAGCATAATGACTTGGGACAATTACTAAGTGAAATAAGTAACTGCGGGAAAGGAGATACTCTTTGTGGGATGTAGCAAAAGTAAAATCACAGATTGTTCTAAATTGCTTGCATAGAACATACCTTATCAGTATAAAATACATGGTAGTATTTTTGCCTTGATACAACAATTTTCTTACAGTATAATTCTTTTTCCTGTTAACCTGCCAGATTCTCACAGTGCACATCTCTCTTGTATTTGTCTCTTATCCTAAAAGTAGACAATTGAGCTCCAGGACCATATTTATCTTTCTGGAAGCAATTAGTTGGGACCAACTGTCAAAGTTGCAGTCAGTTCCTAGCATACGTGGGTGCAGCTTGTCAGCAAGCTTAAGCAGTAGCATATGCCTTACAGGAGATAACAATAAGGATCTTCAACTGGAATCAGGTTTTGTTTGATAGAATAACACATGGAGAACCAGATTACAGTATATTCGAATACTATGACACTTCAATAAGCAATTCAATCTCAGGCCTGTTTTTGCATTTGTGGACTGCTAGCACAGCAGCTCCCTTTAATATCAGCTCCAGTTTATATGTGCCCTCCCTGTACTTAGAGGTTTGAACATTCCTATTGAATTTTCTTCCACCTTTATTTTTGAAAGCCTGCTGATCAGACAAGTGCAGCTGAAGGACCTAGAAAACTCTAGACTGGATTAGGTTAAAGTGTTGGGCCTAAGAAGTGAAGACCTTATTCAATCATAAAACTTCCCCTGCACATCAGTGTTTTCAACACTGTCATATTTAGAATCTGTTTAGAAACACAAGTTTACCATTACTTATAAAGGAAAAACAAAATAACATTATTAATTTGTGAGCCAGAAATGTCTACCTCCTACTGAAAGAGAACTGACAAATAATAAAGAGATCTTCGAAATCTATAGGAAGACTCCTGTAGTAACACATACTTTACACCAAAATCCTGTAATACTCAACATATTCAAAATGTAGTATCAAAAAAAGAACAAATAAAGATTAGGTTCATAGCAAGAGCTAAGCACAGATCAGAGATGGGAATTGTTTCCTCTATTAATGGTTCATCAAGATGGAGAAGCATTGTATTTGAGTGATGTAAGGATTGGTGACAGAAAAATGTAGCTGCTTTAAACTAATTTTGGATCACTCAAGAGAGGTAAAGCTCACAATCTGGTAATAAAGAAGGAATCACTTCCTCCTTTCTGAGGATCAGGGCTCACCAAACATTCCAAAGGAGGTGAGTGCTGATTAGATATGCTTCTCTTGCAGCTGCCAGCCCTTAAATGAGATTAGGGAGGGGCAGAACTAGGGGCTGTCTCTTCTTGTCACACGGGTGAATTTATTCTGTGTTCCCAGGATTGGCTCTGCCCCTCCCTCAGGTGCTTGCTCACTTGTTCAGGCAGTGACTGAATGGCTTCTATACACAGGTTCAGACTCACTTTGAAGGATGGACTTCATTCCCTAGCACTACCAAAACCACTAGCTTGGTTTGATGGCAGTGATGACCCCAAAAGGAAACCACAAAGACTAAGAGCTTTTTGGTCTAAGTTCCTCTAGGAAGAGAAAGTGGTATCAGATCTGATGATGCTGGAGCAGCTTACTGGGAAACTGAGATAACCACCTGCTGGAAGGGAAGTTCAAACCCAATCTGGTGATCTGTTCTGAAACTGAGAAGTAGAAAAGAGAAACAAACAGCTGAAGCTTCAACCCCTTGTAACTGTAACTTGCAACCTTGTAATAAACAAGGAGCTTATTAAAAACAAATGAGTTCTTATCTTGGAAAGAAGCAAGACAGGGAAGGTTTTCCATCTTCTGAAGCACATACCTGAATAGGTGACTCAGGCTGGGTTTGGATGTATGGCTGTGCATAATTTGGATTGTTAACTTTGACTTTTAAGCCGACTCACAGCTACTGAGTGGCAGAAGAGTTCAGATCTTTTTGCTTGCTATTAAAGAGGAGCTCTAGACTGTGGGGCTGACAGCACCTTTAATAAAGGGTGTCACTTTAGAGAATGGAAATGGAAGCTCATACTAGGTGTAATTCTGAAACTCACTCTCTCCGGACTAAATGTTCAAAGCTACCACAGGAAGACAAGTTCCTGACAACCTCCCTCCTTTTTGAAGAACATGCTGCGATGCAAGCCAGAGGAAATTAAGAGCAAGAGAAGAATTAGGAGAGGAAAAGGAAAAAGTTATACAAATTTTGGAAATTATCCATGTCTTAAATGAGAATCATCCTTCACTATGGATGCAGAAGCTGCAAATAGATTGGCCTTTTGGGTAGAAGGTTCTTCTTCCTAATCAGAAAGAATAACTGTGAAAACAATCCAGAAGGAGAATAATGGTATTAGTCAGTCCTCATGCACTGAGATAACTCCTTTCAAGAGACTGATTACAGCTCTAAGTACAGTCCAAAACTGGTATTTACAAACCAGATGATAAAGCGGCATTTTAGCTGTTCATTTTCAGATCTTAGCTATTCTCTCCCTGTTTAAACGACAGGAGTTTTTATAAGCTCATAAATTTCCACTGCATGTAGAGGAAGACTCAATACAGTGAATTTACCCTATGAATCATACTATGTTCCAGTCAATTTGATGGCTTACTGCCTAGATCTGAAAGTTGTGTTGTGTCAGGCACCCCAGTGAGTGGCCTGACTACTGCAAAGTCTCTGCTTCCTCTGATGTTTTTGGCCTCTCAGTTGGCACTGAAGCTGTGGGAGAAAATAGAGCCGCAGTGTGAACAAGGATAGGAAAGCGCGACTGGACACCTCCATGTGTCACTCTCAGATAGTCTTGGCTATTGTCCATGGCAAACCAGATTTCTACTCTGAATAGTGCAAGTCAGCAATAACTAAGCAATAAATCATGTTGCAAGAAGATGCTGAGCCCCTAACAGAAACACATGGAGAAAATACCAGAAAGTTTTGGAAAGAAAATGGACAGAAAAAATAACCAGGAGCAAAGCGGATTCTCTGGCACAGTCTTATTTTCTTTTAATTATAGTTTTCAAATGTAAACACAATAACTCTGAAGTAGAAAACTTTCATGGAATCTTATTTAACAAGCCTAAATATTCTCTGGCTTCTTGAGAAATTAAGTTGCAGGGTCAGTTACTGTCTGGTTCATTTCTCAGTATCTGGAGGTGGCACATCACAGCAGTATGAACTATTTGCTCATACTCCTAGGAAGATGAGATTGTCTCAGAAAAGCTTCACATCTGCCCTCTTTGCCTTTTCTTCCTTGTGCCTGAATATGAGTTGTGAATTATGGCAACCTTAGACATGAGGTGTAGGAAGCACGTTTGTCCAGCAGAGTCCACATAACTAAATATACACTTAAGCTATTGCCCATACAAAAGCTTTAATTGCTGCTTAGCTCATACCCTGGCAAAAGAAGCCCATTAGGACTAATAACGCCAGTACTCAACAATTATGAAACTGTGTGGTCAGACTAACAAAGCAATTACTCAGCCAGTGCTGAATTTGGAGGAAGCAGATCGAAACTTGTTAACAAGGGTCAGTGTTGCTGGGAAAAAAAAAATATATTAATATAGTTTTATGCTTAAAAAATTAGGAGACAAACTCTGTAGTAACTACTTCTTGTTACAGGCATTCACTGTGTACATCTGGTAATACAGGTGAAAGTGAGTTGATCAAAGTCTATAAACTGACACTGTATCACATGCATTAAAGGTACAAATATTTAAAACATGTAAATTGCCTAAATGCAGCAAATAGGAAAACATAAATACTAAGGTTACGGATTCTGTCTTAAATCAGTCCTCTGCACTACTTCTTAACTGAATAATCATTTAACATTTCTTTATTTCCTACTTCTTTCCATATGCCAATACATTCAGTTTATAAACAGGAGCAGAGATCTAAATTAGATGTTAGGAGGAAATCCTTTACTCTCCCTGGCACAGCCCAGAGAAGCTGTGGTGCCCCATCCCTGGAGGTGCTCAAGTCCAGGTTGGATGGGTCCTGGGCAGCCTGAGCTGGTGGGGGGCACGGGTTGGGGCTGGGTGGACTTTAGGTCACTTCCAACTGAAGCCATTCCGTGATTCTAGCCCCAAAGACAGCAACTTTTTCTTGAATTGTTCCTCAGTGCTGTTATTATTCTATCAACAAACATCTGAATAGTAATATCAAATAGAAATAAAGAGAACAAGAAATGTTTAATAATGTCTCCTTTTTCTTCTTTTTAAATTACAATCTCAGTATTGACTCCATAACAAATGTGTCTCTTTGAACTAGGCACAGGTGTTCAGATCAGTTCTTATTCAGTTCCTATTCAAAAAACAATTAGCAGAATTCCAAGTGACGTAAATGGAAGGAAAAATGAGTTGCGTCTCTCATTCCCAGCCTTATGTTCCTTTTTTCTCTTCCTTCTTTGTGACACATTTCACTTGGTTTCTGAATGAGACAAGGCTTATCTGACCACACTATTCATCTGCCCACCTTCACTTCCACACTGACTTTCAAACTTCCTGAGTAAATCTACCTTAGCTTGAGAGAGCTACTGATCTCCAAGAGATTAGATTTCTGCAGATCCGGGTGAAACAGTAGGCAAAAGAAAAGAAGGCTAAATCTGTCACCCTTCTAAGGGAAAGGTAGCAGTATGAGATGGGTCACTACTCCCTATGCTTGTCTGTGAGTGGCTCAGAGCCAGACCTTGCTCCCTCTTGCCAAGGTGGTGCTTAGGAAACACAGGAGGAAAACCTAGACAGTGAGGCTGGGAGCTGAGTATTAAAGAACACAGAGAAACATGAGCCCACGGTGTGTGCAATAGGAGGCTTAGATAGATCAGACGCCTGACTGTAGAAATTACAATTCACATGTTACAGCTCACAAACTGAATGGTCTATAATTTGAGGGATGGTGGAGGGAAGGCTAAGTTTGATCATGACTCACACAGTGCAGGTCTAAGGCCCGTAGATAAAATTCTGCTGAATTATATGAGCATTTGGCTGAGCTAAAACTAAGCAAGAGCTCACTTCATTACAGCAATTCCTCCCCAGATATCAAATGTGGTTTTTACCAGGCCGATAGCTTATCTCATTCAGAGCACCTGTGAAAGCTCAAAGCAAGTCCTGCCGCTGAAAATATTGTTTCACCTGGCATTGCATCTTCCCTCAGTATTAACTTCCCCAAGACTTTCATTTTTGTTTCAGAAATATGACACATCAAATCCCAGGTCTTAAAAATGAAAGCTGCTGTCTGTAATGATTTATAAATATAAAAGTAGGACACAAAATAAGAAAATCAAGTCCCATGGCCTGCTCACTTTGGGGAATTTTTTTCCACTATAATAGCCAGTGCAGCTAATGTAGCTCAGCTACAGCTGAAGTTATTCACATGCATATTCCATTTTTTTCTTCCCAGTAGCTTTTCTACTTAAAAAAGCTAAATCTGAAGATATTTTCACCATATAATAATTGCTTAAAAATCATACTGGCCAGCATTTTCAAGTAAATCCCATGTAGCCCCATGGGTCTCAATATACACAACTTCTCTTAAGTCTCCAACCTGTTCATCACCTCCTCAGTGTCAGCTGACCCACTCCGTACCAAAATACGTCATTATCAGAGCAGTGTTTTGCTTGTGAAAGCTGATGGAAAAAAAGTCATTGAACACTTCAGCCTTTTCTGCTGCATCAATAACGAGGGTTTCTTCTCCACCTTTCAGTGGGTCAACACTCTTCATGAACTTGCTTTTCCAATTAGCGTTCCACAAAATCTCTCCTGTTCCCATTGGTGCTCCTCAGCAGTCTGAGCTCCAGCTGGGTTTTTGGCCTCCCTGATTTTGATGCTAAGTACCTAACACTGCTTTTACACTCTTGTTTTGTTACCTGCCCTTTTTTCTGCCTCTTCTCTGGTCTGTTCTTGTGTGCTAGTTCACTGATCAGCTCCTCAGGTAGCCATGCAGACTTTCTGTAACTCCCAGGCTTCCTACATGGCAGAACTATTCACCCCTGAGCTCCCACTAGCTTCCCTTAGAAACTTACCCACTCACCTGGGCACCCTTTCCCTTCATGGCAGCTTCCTACAAGGATCTTTCCTGAAAATTCCTGAACAAGACCCCATTTGCTTCCCCAAAGCCTATGGTGTCAGCTCTGGTGCTCACCTTCTGCCATGACACTCGGAGATCCTACCTCACTCCTTTCAAGAACTGTTTTCTTTTTAACTTAGATACAGCGTCTAGGTCTTGAGAGATTAAAAAAAAAAAAAGGTATTGCATTGAGATATTTTTTAGAGTTACATAGAAAAATGACCATGACTGTACTACTACACTTCTATTAAATACAACTACACCTCGTTCATTCTGTATTTGTGAAAATGCTGTTTAGTGAAAGCTAAGACACATTTGAATGCATTTTGGGGGCAGGGAAGAGTTTTCTGCCTAGCGGTAATGGAGCTGTATGTCCCTGACAACAACAGCATGTCTGAGAAATCTCTCTCAGGGATAAAAATGGTATAATTACAGGGGAAAAAAGATACATTGGCTTGCACTAGCCGCAGTTTGTCAGGCTGGGCAGCTAAACCAGTACAGTCTACGTGAGTGAGATGTGGCCTTAATACCATGTTGCCCTGCATTAATGATTTTATAGCATCTGAGATCTTCAGTGCTGAAATTGAGATCCAGAAATACGGGGCATGATGAAAGAGTGGTTACAGTTGAGATTGTTCTCCTTCAACAGCCTTTAAGAACCCTTTCTCCACAGGAAGAAAAGAGATTCCTGTGCTAAGTGCAGAGCTGCTGAGTACAGTATGCAGTCTATGTTCTGTCAAAAAAAAAAAAATGTGTAGAGTGCTGAATTTTAATGTTACCATCTATATTCTTCTCTTTCTATACCATTCTTTTTGATCCTTTATGTCCACACTCTGCAGAATTTCTCTACCAGGAACTCTAATTTTAGAATCAGAGATCCTTATTCCTGAGGATATTGCAGTTTAACCCAGCAGGTGGCTGAGCACCACACAGTCGTTTGCTTACTCCCCGCCCTTCCCAGTGGGATGGGGGAGAGAATCGAAGGGGAAAAATAAGTAGAACACATGGGCTGAGCTAAAACTATTTACTAAGAAAGAGAAAAGGAAATGTATGAATGTATATAACAAGTGATGCTCAAGCAATTGCTCACCACCCCCCAACAAATGCCCAGCTAGCCCCTGAGCGGCAGAAGAGATCCTGATGAACTCCCACCCCCTTCCAAACTCCTTCTGCTTGATGTCATATAATATGGAATATCCCTTTGGGCAGTTTAAGTTAGCTGACCTAATTCTGTTCCCTCCCAGCTCCTTAGACTCTTCTCTGAGAATGGCCTTGGCTCTGTAAAACTCTGCTTAGAGGCACCTATAAACATTAGTGTGTAATCAACGTCGTTTTTCTCCTAGGACCAAAACATAGCACTGCATCAGACACTCTGAAGAAAACAATTCCATCCCAGCTGAAAATATGACAATGTAGAATACACTGAAGTGAAGTCAGATACATTTAGAAATTGGCAGCTTTGTCATGTCTAGTTCAATTCATTCCAGTCACAGGTATAGCCGCCAGTAAAGTTTACTTTCAGAGCTCAGAAATTGTGTGGTGCTTCACTGCCTCTTGCAGAAGGGTGAAAGTCTGAGTATTGTGAGTTTGAAGTGTTGTTTAGGAATTAATAGATTTACTCCCAAAATTCTTACTCCTTTGTTTTCAAGGTTCTAGGTGAATGGTGTTTGTCACGCGACCTCTGTAATGAAGTCTTCTTACAAGGCATTATTTTTTATTCCCTACCATCTGCAAGATGTCTTTATCTAACCAGGCTTTTATGCTGACATTTGTGTTTCAATACCTGAATTTTGCCAGCAGGAACTTGATTCTAGTACTTACAGGGGCATACTATCTTCTAAATATTTACCTGCCTCTCACAGCAAGCCACTAAGATCTCAATTTTAGTTCAGCTATAGTTTCATCTCCTATTGACACTCGTTATGTCTGCCCAAGTAGAAGGGCTAGAATCTAACCCAGGAGCAATGGACAGAGAGGAATTTCCCAGTGTATCAAGTTCTACCCAGCTGGTACTACAGGGAAATAACCTGGGTCATCTATTTCATAAACCTGCCAAGTTTTCTTTTAAAACTTTTTAGACTCTACTTTCACAGCTGTTTTGTAACAGCCAAAAGCTTTACTAATCTAGTGGTTATAAACCTCCTAGCCATCAATCTACATTTATTCACAGTCAATATATACTCATTTGTTCCTGTGCCAGTATTGTTCTTTAGCATAAGTGCCTTCCGCTGTTCCAGGTGTTTTACCTGATATGCATTCACAGGGAATAACCATGAGCTCTCCACCTTTGAATTTATAAGTTGAGCAAGCTTTTTTCTCTAAAACACTTTTCATTACTCTCATCACTTCTCTGCACCTGTTCCAGTCTGAATGCTCTCTTCCAGTCACGGATGTTCGGAAGCACATACAATACTCCAGATAAGTACTGACAGCCACACACACCTGCAAGAGCATGTCTCATTTTCACTAAGATCACCTCAACTGACACATCTAAGTACTGCACTTCATGAAGCTTCTCGTGAGGGGTTTACAGTCTGACTCTGATCTACTGATAAACCCAAAAAGCACTTTATCCTCTTCATCATTCCCACTTGACACTTCTACAACACATTTCTGCAAGTAAGTTTTATTCCTAGAATTTTAGCCATCTGAGTGTCAGTAGTCAGGCCTTAAAGTAGCTGTCTAAGGCAATTTAGGCAGATAAATCCTACCCTGTGATTCATCCCATCTGACACATTCATCCTATTTGTCTCCAGTGACTCCCTACGGTACTAATGTCATGTCTAAAACCAAAGGTCATGCAGTCTCTGGGACATGTGCGGGCCATTTCCCATGCAAATATCCATCCTTTGCCTAGGATGACCATGAATGATGGCGGAGCCATTGTCTCATGCTATTCCTCTAAGTTCCATTTCTGTCCATTTCTGCCTCTTCAGTTCTCTAAGCTCTCTGAGCTTACATCATCCTCAGCCAACCCAAACAAGTGAAAACCAAAGCTCCCACTCTGTCAGTCAGGCTCATCCACTGTGAGTAAACACTAACCTCCTTGGCCTTGAATCACCCTACACTGATCTCACAGAAACTATATAAATAAGTTAGATTAAATGTTTAACTGTAGTAGAGAAGGATAAACTGGAAGACAGCAGCAATAGGACTTGAAAGGGATATTGGGAAAAAGATGGGGGATAGTTAAGTACAGTCACCATTTGTTTTTCTGATACTGGAACAAATGTATGGGCAGACCCAGTCTGGGGAATCCCTGAGAGCGCAGATCTGGGGATGGCTCATCAGTGATGCCATATACATAAGCTACACCTGTATTCAGACTTCTAATGCTTGCACACATCTCAACATAAGAAAGCTATCAATGATAAGAGCCACAATCTACTTAACAATTTTCTTTCATATGGTGAAGCTGTTGCGAGGGTTGCTCCGAAAGTAATGCCTCTTGTTTTGTTATTTTGGCTCCATTATATCAGTGGCGAATGTCGGTGGTATGGCAGTAGGTATTGAACCTTCCCACAAATATTCCATAACATTTTCTTGCCATGTGACAGATGGAAGTGGAGGGGCAGTCTGACACAATGGTACCTGACGTAGAAGTGCAGATGAAGTAAAGGAGTGGAATTGAGTTCCTCCATGCAGAAAAAAAGCCAGCACCCACTGACATTCATTGATGCTTGCTGAAGATGTATAGACACCAAAGATTGGATGTGAGCACAGTGAGGCAATGCATGGTACATTTCAGCAGTGGAAACAACAGTGTGAAAGACAAGACACATTCCAGAAGGGCATGCACAGCTGTCACACTGTAATGTGAAGAGTGTCGCAATCAGCTCATCATCAGCTGATTAATTGGTGGAATACGAGCAGAAAACTATGTACAGAGCTGAATATCAGCTTCAGTGCATTGGAAAAGATTATGGTAACATTGGAATATCATAAAGTCCCATGAATACTCGCACAGAAATGGAAAGAACACTGTATGCAAATTTGTCAAGACCTATTGAATTAATGTAAGGCTGAAGGTGACAGTTTCCTGGTTCGCATCATTACCAGTGATGAGACATGATGCCACAACTACAAGCTGGAGTCAGAACAACAGTCCACAGAGTGGTGGCATGTGAATTGTCCATCAAATAAAAATTTCAAGACTCAGCCCTCAGCGGGTAAAGTGATGTGCACTGTGTTTTGGGGTGATCTCTCCAGATTTCCTTGTGCTGGACAAACCATCAACTCTGACCACTACATCATGACTCTAACTAATCTGAAAGCTTGAACTTCCCTAGTCAGGCCAGAGAAGAAGACAACCTTTCTTTTGCAACATAATAATACTAGGCTTCATATGAATATGAAGACAGTCTAGTACATTGCCAGTCTTGGCTGGACTGACCTACCATACCCACTGTATAGGCCAGATTTGGCACCTTTTGACTATCATCTGTTCTGTCTGATGAAAGATGGACTGCATGGGCAATATTTTCCTAGTAATTTTGCCATCACAGCAGTTGTGAAACACTGGGTCACCATCACTGGTAGATTTTTATGACCACAGCGTGCAGACTCTTGTTCATTGCAGGTGAAAGTACATAGCTAATGATTGTGTCTATGTTGAGAAATAGTGTTTCATAGCTGCAAATTTACTCTATCAAATAGTGTTATTGTATCCCTCATAGCCATTGTAGTTTCCATGGAAATAAATTACTTTCAGGGGAGTTACATACTTTACCGTCAAAATGTGCTGAAGATGTTCTAGAAAAAAACAATACTTTCCAACCTTAATAAACCCTGCCTCTTCATCCTAGAGAAACATTCTTGAAAGCATTTTGTCTCAATGCCTGTAAAATGAGGACATTAGATTTCTATTTATTTATTTATTTTACAAAATAATAGAAGCTCATAAAACTGGGATAGCTCTGTCATTTTTATTCTGTCATGGTCCATGCATCCACCTGGCACAATTATATCATAAGCACTACGATGAGCATTTTGATGCTTGCATCTATTTAATTTTGGCAAGTCCTTGATTGCAGCCTTTTGTATGGAGGCAGCTCCTAGTGCTTAAAAACTGCAGCTAGGAATTGTGATAGACAGTAAATCTCACTGATTTCGAGCTGAGAACAATAACTGTAATGAAGATTTGCATTTTTAAAGGCTTGCAATTAACACCAGTATTAGCTTCTTCCTCCAGCTAAAAAAGTCAAGCTGAACCACCTTTTGCTGAACTTTTGTTGAGTTTTGTATTTCTTTTGCTTTGCTGACAAGTATAAAGCATGAAGGTCAGGTGCTGTCCAGGTACAATTTTGAATATTCCTTGTCAATGGTTAGCCCATGAGAGGGAAGCAACCGGACAAATCAGTAAATGGGCCAGGAATCTATAGATCAAACAGCTTATTTCTGGGCCAGATCTTAGGCACTCACAATCGATAACCTGAGCTTTACTCTATTTTGTAAAGCAAAATTACATTTTCAGAAAGCAAGAAGAATTTTTCTTCCACGGATTCTTCACATGTTATGTTTTGCATGAATGCTTAACTAAGTGTTCAGTACCAAAAGTGGAAGTGGTTTACTTGTCCCTTATGCTCCTCCAATCTTTAGATGTAGAAAATTAAGAAGACGTGAACCTTAATCCAGTTATTACAGTTTTCTAAACATTGCCAAATATGTAGAATAACACTAGAGTAGACAAAGTACCAAAGCACATCATTTTGAACAGCTTTCAAGTCATCTGCTCCTCAGGAAGGCTGAATTCCTATTCCTTGCAATGTGGCTCGACGCAAGGAAGTATTAATACTTAACAATTGCAGGCTGGAAAAGAAACACTCGGACATTTTCACAGAAACTGTGTGTGTTGGTGTCCTTAGAAGCCGAATCACTTCTCCATTCACCTTATGCCTTTTCTCACTTCTTGTGGATGACCCAGTATAGTATTTGGAACAAAAATAATCTGACCATGCATTCATCCTGTCCTGAATTTTTGGGGACTCCTAAAACAGGATTAAAATAGACTACTGTGGTCTACAATGTTAGGATGAAAGTCTTGCCCACACCACCTTAAAAATGTCCTCAGAATCGGCATATGGTATTGACTATAGATACAATGTCTTTATGATATTACACCAGGCAACTATTTTGACAGCTATCATAAAGCTCCTAAATCGAAGGATACCATGCAGTAATCTTCTACATCTGGATGAACACTGCTAATTTAAAATAAGAGTTAATAATTTAGATCGAGCTTTGCTACTGTAGATATTTATTTGAATTATGCCTGTGGTTTCTGTGGGAAAATTACTGTATTCATTGCTTTAATGCACTAGTACACTACTTTTCCGACTGCCTTGCATTTAAATGACAGTTTGCCATTAGTTTTAACTGTCTGTAAGATGATACATTCTCAGGTCTAGGGGGAGAGTAATAAATAAATATTGAAAATGTTGCAACGTTCATTTCTACAGTTCTTTGGGGTGTTTTTTTTTGTTGTTTTGTTTTGGTTTGGGTTTTTTTGTTTTTTGTTTTTTGGTTTTTTTTAACAGAAATACACAGTTCTGCTATTAAAATGCATGGCCATGATTAAAAGTATGACTAATAGAAATTAAAAAAAAACAACATTGAGTCCAAGCAAATTTAGAAATGCATCATCAAGTTTATTCTACTGCACTGTTCTCCAGCTTAACAAAAAGGATGAAAAACAGAAAGAAGGATCTCCCTACTGAAGTGATAGAAAGAGGATCTAACGACGAACAAGATAATGGCAGAAAATAAGAGCAGATCTGATATTAAATGACTTCTAAGGATTTCAGAAAAATAAAATGAAACTAAGGCAATACTACTTAAGCATCATGAGGAAAACTGCATGGCTAAAACAATCTGTATCTTTATTATATTTCTTATATGTGTTCTTCCATTCTATAAATATTCAGAGCCATCCACCTCTTTCAAATATGCCTTCTTATTACTGTTATTACAATCAGAACTCTTCTTTGTTTAGGAAGGTTAGTGGTAATCAATGGTTTAAAAGCCCAAAGATGCAAAGTGGTTAAAAAAGTTGGAGGTCCTCTCAACTTCCACCAGCAGAGGATTGTGCCCTCAGGAAGGAGAGTCAAAAAAGAACAATATGCTGTTAGAAGGAGTTTCCACTAGCTGCTGCTTTGTCAGCTCAGACTAAACTGCAGTCTTTTTTTCAAACTGTATATGAACTATGTAGACATCAAACAGTATTTTTTGTTGGTATAGAAGTTCTGCCTCAACTTCACAGACACACAGAAAACAAAACCTAATTAAATTAGAGTAATTTCGTGGCCAAAACAGGTTCGTTGGCACACCAATTTTCCACAAGACCTTTTCACTTCAGCTTGAAGAGACATTAGGGGGTAATCCAAGCAAGAAAAGTGAAAACATGAATGATGGATCTGCAGCCAGACCATTTCTTACAGACACTGCCGTTACTCATCTTAACCATTGAGGTTAAGGACATATCTGTGCTGCGGTCCAGAAAGAACAAGGAATAGTATCCAACTCTTCAAAAATCTCACATCTTCCTGCTTTGTGCTACATCTGATCTACGACAACAAAGTGAGCTACTTCAGACTGTTTATTTCCTTCTCCTTCCTGGATACGAGTACCTGTATCTGCTACAAAGGCAGTGGATATTTGAAACACCAATTTCATGACCAAACAGATGAAATAAACATAACTACTTCACTTCAGACCTAACAAGTGAGTCAGCAGTCAGAGTCTATTTCTCCCTCTGAAGTCAGGAAACAAATTAAGATGACAGTGTGCCCCTAACGGTGACGCCATCACTGGAGAGGAGTTATTTCAGTCTCCACAGCAGTGGAAGAGAAGAAGCACAAAAAAGAGAAAGGAAAGCTTAACTTTCTCTTGTGCCTGCTCCTAAAATACTGTTTTGTGCATTCTTCCTCAATTTCAGTATTTTTGTGGTTGTCATTATGTGTTGTTTTCAAACGCTTGGATCTGAATAACCCCTTTTTCTGTTTGTTTCTTTTTTTACTTTAGTAACCTACTGATACTTGAGGTCTACAGCAGTTTTAGTCTTGTATTAAGTGGGAAGAACTCATCCAAATATTTGGAACTTCTCCTAAATAAAACAGGAATTAATTTAAACCATTTGCCAAAATGTTCAGAACTGACGTTACTTAGGGTCTGGCAGTGTTCAGATGTCCAACATGTGAGCCCTGGAGGACAACAAAGAACATGGTTCTACCTCTGAAAAATCTCTGCAAAGTGCATTCCTTGCTCTTACAGTGGAGGTAGAAAAGGATCTGCTAAACCATTACTGTCTATTGGAAAAAATACAATTTCTGGGACAGCAGTTGAAAGACACTGTTAATGTGGATACAAAA
This sequence comes from Odontophorus gujanensis, assembly GCA_013399175.1. Taxonomy (NCBI): domain Eukaryota; kingdom Metazoa; phylum Chordata; class Aves; order Galliformes; family Odontophoridae; genus Odontophorus; species Odontophorus gujanensis. Next base: position 764,684 of record VXAB01004335.1, on the reverse strand, counting down.
ATCCTCGAGGGAATTTGCAGAAAAGCAGCGCTTTCTGCAGAGAGGACTGTAGCACAGAATAGCATAAAAAATGCATGAGTTTGAGAAACAAAAGAGTCAAAGTAGGAAAGAAGATGCAGAAGGATATGGAACCATGAAAAGGGTAAAGGATAAGATGAGTCTAATGCAGTAAGCCAGGACAGAGTTCTGCTGGGCCATGGAGCTAAATCTAGATACAAAGCAGAAAGAAGTGAAGGTGAAGAAATGGCAAGAGAGATTGGAGGAGTCTGGGTTGGCTGATGAGTGGTGAGAGGTGGTGAGAGCACTACAATAACAGGACTGCAGTTTTTGGCAGTGGCAATAGGCAGAAGATGCTGAATTGCAAATACGCAGCTCATGAAGCACCCAATTTGATGAGAAGCTGATGACAGTGAGGATTAGAGAGGTTTCTTGTATTTCAGGTGGGAAGTTATTAAGAGAAAAAGGAGTTGGGTGTGAAAAGGGGAAACAAAGTTTTGTACACATTGCATGCAGTGAGGAGATAAGAGAAAATAAAGACAGCTGGGCAGGATAGAGGATGAGGAAATAGATGTACACAAGGTAGGTGAAGACCTCAGATCTGCTTGATATATTGTAGGGAGAGTAAGCTTCTTCTGCCAAGTGCCAACTTGAGGCTGCCTGTGAGAGTTGAAGAATACCTTATAAGAAAGACAAGAGTGAAGTTAAGAGAACAGGAACAGTACTCAGAAGATAAAACGGAAAAAATCTGCAGAGGATTGAGAAGACTGAGAAAAGACAGTCAGAGCTGGCTGGTAGGAAATTAGTGACAGATTTCCTGCTTGTCTCCAAGGAAAAATAAACCCAGTGTGGAATGTAACCCTTTAAACAAGAGCACTGGCGTGTCACTAATATAAAAGGGGTTTCTGTGGACTAAAGTGGACAAATTTTGTAATAGAGATGAGTAGTTCTTTAAGGAACTCATAAAGGACCTCTCTGTCTTGAGAAACTATTATAACAACAACAAAAAAATCTGCAGCAATGACATCAATAATTAAAGAATCCTTGCAACAGACTAATTCAGCACTCTCTGGAGATGGACATCTTATTGCAATTTACACTCTCTTAAGCAACGTCATTAGTAGTGGTTCTAGAAAGCACAAAGGAATGAGACACTGAAATACTGCAGGAACACTGTCAGCACTGATCAAAGCCCTCATCGTAGCTTTTGTTCAACTAGGGCAAGCAGCTCATTTGTGCGCAGCATAGAGGCATTCATTCGGCTAAAGCAGGCAAAATAACGTCAACCCTTCCTGAAAACTGTGATTTTTTAAAATAGCTTCTTTGAAGCCAGACAGAGTTTCATTTTTGCTACAAGTGGAGAGGAATACAATCCTGACAACGCGCTTAATCCCTTGCACTGTCTGTGATGATTTAATACCAAAGACACTGTTAACTTGTAGGCCCACTCATGGCTGAAAATCTGCTACGTACTGCAAACGTTTAACTGAAGTTACTGGAAATTTTATCTGGATGTAATTGATTTAATGTGACACTGAATGGTTGTTTGTTTCATTAACCTTGTATCAAGTGACTCTAAAAAAGAAAATATTGGCACATCTCTACAAAAGCTTAGAGAATCTCTACAGTTTATCACTGTTAGCAAATCAGAGTTTCCAATTTCCCTCCAATTTCCTGTAATTCGGTAAATAGTGACACAAAAATCCTTATGTAGAATTACTGGACTATTCATTTTCAAGGTACAACTGCTTCTTACAAGATCTCTAAAATTATTTTGTGCTTTTCCCTCTTTCCTGTTTATCGCACATATTCTCAGACTCCTCTTTCTGTTTCCTCCCACATCTTGCTTTAACCTTCCTTTTCACTTACTAGAGAATGACCACTAAACCAAAAGTATTCCATAACCTCCTCTCCTCCACCTGAAGTGTTTCATGTGATCCAGCAGTGTGCCAAGTCCATATTACTTACTATACTAAGTACACTTTAGCCCAGAAACTTTTACAGCTCCAACAGCAAAGACTTTATATTTTCTGACTAATCTGTTGCATACAACGAAGTTCCAAATAAGGGACCACATCTGAACACACAGTCATTGCTTGCTCTGCAGCACTGTATAAATGGAGCTCATCTTTCTAATCCTTTCGGCAAGGCAGCTACTCTGGAGCAAGTCTTTCCTCCATCAAAAAGGACACAGCAGATCAGTACAGCAAGGACAGAGCGTGGTACTCACAAGGGTGACAGAACCATTGCACCTAGCGTATTTTATTTCACTCCTTTCAGATACTGAGCTGGGTTTCATCATGTTTGTGCCTCTCTTTTACCAAGCATTGATTTAGGATGATGAAAACCAGCATAGTTCTGGGATTCCAAAATGTCCATATTTCAAGTAAGCACCTGTCCTTTACACCTGTATATTAGCCGTGGGGCACATAATCCTATTGGAAGGAAGAGTGCAAGTATGGTTTGGAGTTTGTCAATTCCCAGTTCATACTGAGTGGTGAAAAAACACTTCCAGGTAAGGCAATCATCAGTGATGTTCCCCATTCACAGAATCAAAGAATCATTGATTCATTAAGGTTGCAAAAGACCTCTAAGACCATCTAGTCCAACCATCAACTCATCATCACCATGCCCACTAACCATGCCCCTCAATGCCACGTTAGAAATCATGTATTAAAAATAGTAAATCAAATAATAATATGGGAGTAAAGTCTCACATCTGAATTATGAGGATGCCAGGGCTCACAAGATGAGCTCTCCGCTGCAGTGAGACAGGAGATACCATACAAAGAGATGGGGAAGGTACTACGTACTGCCCAATGTACACCATGCACAATAACAACCCCCTGTGATTTACTTCTGTTGATGTTACAAGTTTTATTGATCACTGGAGAAAATGTTTGGACATGGTGGTTGGCCTGGGCCAACATGGGCCACCCTCAGAAAGGCACTTGTTAGTTCTCTACGGGAGGAAAAATAAGGTAAAAAAACATGTGGACATTTCACCATTTCAAAGTATCAGCAGTAGCAAGATGTGTATATAGGTCTGATCACTACCGAAGGTATTCCAGAGAAGACTGGCAAACTGTTGGGAATGAGGCTCTTCACCATGATAAAAGACAGCCATTTGCTCAGTCAGGAGAATCCTTTTTTATATGATTAAGGGTCAGGAAGGAGGAGGTAAAGCTTTATAGATTTAAAAATGATTCTTAACTAAAATATACTGGGTAACCTACAAAAGGAAGTGAAGAATTAGGTTGTTGGAGTATATGATTGAGTGGGGAGCTTTTGGAGAGCACCACTGATGGGGAAGGATATTCATGTGATTTAATTGAGATAGTGTTAACACTGGAACACAGAAAAGCTGGATAAACTGTGCTTTCTTTTCAGTAGAGTCTTAAAGTCAGACCTAATCTGATAACAATAACAGAAGAGTGTGTGATCCTTAAGGCCTTAGGTCTGGGGAGGAGGTAGGGTAAGGCCTCCTCTGGACCTGGTATGCTTTATAGCAGTGACCTGTATCACTAACAAGTTTGTTATTGCTATACTTCTCTTGAGTAAATAGAACACAGTCACACACTCTCCTTCCATCAACTTTGTATCCAGCTAGCCTGTGTAATATGTAACCCAACAGAACCCTAACCTTCAGAGACTGACCCTTGGTCATACTGTATTGTTTCCTCTTTTTTTTTTTTTTTTTGTCTCAAAATGCTGCAATCTGAAATTAAGGTATGATTCTCACTGATCCACCATAACAGGGTGATAGCTTGTATCCAGTATTTGATAGTAGGTTTCCATTAAGATATCAAAGCTCAGCAAAAGGCTTCTCTAACTGAGGTGAACAGGGTAAGTGCTGTCACTCAGAAGATAAATCTGAGCTATCCATATGTAGAGAAGCACTAAAATGAGAACATATGTTGGAGACAGGTAACGAGACAGTATTTCATTGAATTCCACATTTCCACTCAGGATGTGAAAACCACAGGCACAATGTTTCCTGCTAGTACTGTAACCACAGATAAGAGGCAGATCAGTAATACCACGGAGTCTTATCCATTATGCTTTACTCTTGCTATACCAGTGCAATTTTATATAAATATACATACATACATAAACGCACAGAAAAGTCAGTCATAAGTGGTGAGTCAGACACATTTCATATACATTGGATTTAAAAGTATTCTTATGGTCATTATTGCATCTTCTACTATGTTTGCACGATCGGAACTTCAAAGAAGAGCCTGCCAGAGGAAATTGTAGGAAATGTTTGCATTCCAGTACAATTCCATCATCCAGGGGCCTGTAGCAGTGAAAGCACCCTTCAGCAGATGCTGTTTGCAAGGCCAGGTTGAGTCTTTATTCACAACAGTCCTTCACTTCAGTTTCTCCCTTTTTAATTATTGGTTATAGCCCTGTAGCCCTGGTACGCACAGCTGATTCCATACATCTGGGGGCAGATGGCACAACCTGCGGAGCCTCCGCTACATCAACCTGCACCAGCTGGGAACTTCTTTCAGCACTTTGTCTCTCTCCCTGCCATTCGCCAGCTTTCCAAACATCAATGGAACCATGCTTTCAATCTCCCAATGAGGTTAAGGAGAGGTTCTTTGTATTTGTATCCAAAGCACAGAGCAACCAGTTCTAATTACCACTAAGGCTTCCTTATTCTATTCTGGTAGGATGTATTTACACTTCCCCAATCAAGGTCTCTTTACACTATTGAAAACATTATTAAGACAGACTAAGTGTGCTTAGTTGAATCTCATCTATATTAAGTGACTTACCAAATTACACAGTCATCCTTTGTGATCTGCTAGAAACTGAATTCACTTGTCCTGAGAGAATGAGACTTTTCATCTGCTAGCTAAACGAACCAACTGTATTGATTTCTTCTACTTTTTATTTTAAGTCCTTGGAGGTTTTCATCCATGTACATTTGAACAGTAACTTCCATGTATTTTCTTGTTCACCAAATTCAAATTATATTTCTCAGTACTATGGTCACAATCCTTGAAAATGAATTTCAATTTGCACCATTGGAGTGCATTTACTTTTTCATATTCTAGTCACTTTAATCAGAAGATACTACACTATAATTCATACCTAATACACTACTACACTTCCTATATGGATATAGAATCTGTGGGTTTCGTTACTGTAAATACTTTTGCTTTTGTTTTTCCCCCTTTCATATTTATTTTAAAAATGCAAGTTCTGGATCCCAAGTATTATTCTTCTTGTAATACTAGAACACTAATACTGAACTCTGTTTTAAACTTATTAATTTGCTTTTTGGGGTATGGCTATGGTGATTAACTGACTTCGGTATTAATTCTGCCTTAAATGCTTCTTGAAAGCTAGGCATAGCATTAGATACCACCAACCATTAGCAAGCTTCCCCAGTTTCTACTGCTCGCATATCAAAGTGACTTCTGTAGGGGAAAGGCTGCCAAGCCCTATTAAACTAACATCTCCCCTTTCAATATGGTGACATTTTATTTAGAGTTGTTAAAAGTGATATTTTTCTTTAACAATGGTGCATCTTGGAAAGCTCACCTAATTCATACAATGACAGGTTAGCAAGGTTTTATATTACATTGTCATTTCTGTTCCATATGCTACCCTTTTCCTAATGAACCTGATCACTTTTTCTGGTGCAATGTATGTGCAACATCTGCGTGGATGTAAAATGATTGCAACCACTTATGCAAAGGTGAAATCAATTCCCTTTAGTCTGGTGACAGAGTTATTAGCAGTGACTGGATACAAGTAGTGACGGCTGTTGAAGAAAAAAACCTGATGCTACCATGGGTGAAACAATGATTTTTCTTCGGTCTGAGGCAAGAGGAGTGGGAAACAGGAGCTGCTGTCTTGAGGCAGAATATCTTCAGTGTCATACATCTCACTCTGAGGACAATCCAACTCTTTTCCTCTTTTGGATCTGAAGGTGGATCTGAAGGTCAGAATGCCCCACAGCTCTCAGAGATTAACCGGTGTGTTTGTCTTCCTCATGGAAAAATTTCCAGATAATTTTCTTGCCCTGAGTCTGTTCTTGCAAGGTAGCTCCTTTTAAAATCCTAATGCAGCTTTTTGCCTTATAAAATTTAAAAACGTGATCTCATAATACTAAACCCCCTGAAAAATGAAACAGCATACTTCTGCCTACCCTGTGCACTTCTGTGCCTGGGAAAAGGTCAAATTTCTACTGTCTGCAGCCTTCTTATATACTAATGTATAAGATCTCTGCCCTTGTTTTTTCTGGATTGACAGATTGTGTAAAGGGAAAGATAAAAGACAAGCAGCATATAAAATTTAGAGGCATTAGCAGAAATGTGACACTGACTCTTCTCAAAAAAAGGGTTTCAAATTCAAACAAGTAATTCTGAACAGGTACCTACATATGACAGGAAAGAACTAGACAAATATGAAAGGAAGACATGGTGGAAATTTTTATTTAGTGGAAGTCTCATCATCTAAAGGATTTCTTGAATTGTGTCAAGGTGAAACTTTTGGTAATATATATTCCTGCTGTGGTTGCCACCTTTCAGCTGATTGGACTTTGTTCCCTCATTGCAAGTCTCAGGTGTATGCACTGACTGTGTAGCTGAAACATACTAATGAGTTTTGATGATGTAATGTGACTTGCGGCTGTGAAAAAAAAGTAGAAAATGATAGCTCCAGAAGGATGCAAGGAAACATGTATTCTTCATGGACTTTTACATGAACTCAAATATAGAAGTCCTGATGTCTATGTTAGAGGTAACATTAAACTGCTGTGAACATTAGCTTCCTATTCAATGTTCGAGCCTCCGGTATGAGACTGAAATGACTTGCTGCTAGTGGAACTATCAGAAACAATTATTCCTTGCTATTGTGCTAAGCACAAAGGCTGCCAAGAACTACTGCATTATCTGTTTCGTGTTACCTTGCTCTACACTTCATACAAATAATTCGTCAGAGTTCTAAAACCGTCCTTTGTGTTTTTGAGAGACGGCAGAGAGTAAAAAGGATCTGAGGTAGATTTTACCGAGCTCAGCTCTCCCGTCCAACTCACCACGTGGCAGTACAAGCAATTGCACCACTTCAAAAGACAGGGTGATGCAAGCTAGCAGGCAGTGAGCAAGGGGAGGGAGGGCACGGCCGCTCCTCCGGGAAGGAGCAATGGCTTAAAGGGATCATTCAACTATGACCTTTTATTTCAGACATAGAAGTCCCTCAGTTAAAGTCTGATTCACCGTGAGCAAGAGCCTGCCTGTGTCTTTGTACCTCTTTGTAGACTGATACTAATGCTTACATGAATGTAAAATGGGATTATAAAAACATGCCACCAGGCAGAAACGTAAGCATCCTGTGTTCACCACAGTGACGTGTGCATGTGCATGCATTTGTGTACACATAAACACACACACTTCTAATTACCAGCACTCTCGCCATTCCCCCCTCCCAAATAAATAAATTATTTTTTTAAAAAAGCAATTAACATTGAAAGAATGTTAAGTTACCAGAGATGGAAGAAAGCACCTGACCTGTATAAACCTATAAATGCTCTGGGACAGTGGAGGCTATTGAAAATGAAGTCTCAGACACTGCTCTGAAAAACCTGGCTTCTGGAAGTAGAAGTGTGACACTATACCCATCTTTGGCTGCTTGTCTCATGTTTCAGGGATTCTACTGTGTCAGCCAACCCATCTGATGTTGCGGAAGGATGGGTGTTTATTACAGTGCTTAACATTTCAAGGGAAGTGTGTAAGAGTGCATACATTTCAGGATCTCGGTATATTATTGGAACAGGCTGCCCAGAGTGGTGGTGGAGTCACCAGTCCCAGAGGCATTCAAGAGACATGGAGACGTGGCACTGAGGAACACAGGTTAGTGGGCACGGTGGTGACAACTTAGTGATTGGACTAGAACCATCTAGTCCCATCTTTTTGATCGTAGAGACTCTAAAAGTGGCCACATGAGTACCTAATGAGGTTTAACAAAGCAAACTGTAAGATGCTGCACTTGGGTTGAGGGAATCCCAGATACAAGTACAGACTGGGACATTCACTCATGGAGAGTAGCCCTGCAGAAAAGGACTTGAGGGTCCTGATGGACAAAAAGTTGGACATGAGCCCAGAAGGTCAACAGTATCCCAAGCTGCAGCAAAAGAGGGCTGACATCAGGGAGAGGGAGGTGACTGTCTCCCTCTGCTCTGCTCTCATCATTCTCCACCTGGAGTCCATTACAAGAAAGATGTTAAGCCTTCGAAGTGGGTCCAGAAGAGAACCATGAAGATGATCAGAGGACTGGAGCATCGCTTCTGTGAAGACAGGCTGAGGGAGCTGGGTTGATTCAGCTTGAACGCTCCAAGGAGACCTCATCAAGGCTTTCCAGTACTTACAAGGTGGAGAGTGTCTGACTTTTTACACAGTCTAATAAAGAGGACAAGAGGGAATAGCTTTAAACTAAAAGAGAGGAGATTCAGGTCAGATGTTAGGAGGAAATTCTTTACCCAGAGGGCGGTGAGGCTCTGGCAGAGCTGCCCAGAGAAGCTGTGGTGCCCCATGCCTGGAGGCACTCAAGGCCAGGTTGGATGGGGCCCTGGGCAGCCTGAGCTGCTGGGGGGCAGCTCTGCCCACAACAGGGCGTTAGAACTGGGCAGGCTTTAAGGTCTCATCCAACCTAAGCCATTCTATGATCCTTCCTTAATAGTAGAACCTCAGTGATTCTATGATACTTGGAGTCAGCTGTTTGTGCACTAGCTAACAGCTGAGCGTAAGAGTGAAATTACGCGCTGCTCTCAGAAGCCGTGGGGCGTTTGTCAGCCCCACCTCCTGCCCCTCACCCTGCACCGGTGTGACTTTCCTGCTCGGGGGCAGCTCTTACTCACGCACCCCAACCACCACTTAAGCGGCACTGCTTTAAAAACAAATTCCTGCATCTTAATGTAGCTTTTCCCTCTTTGCCTAATGGCACTGCGCAGAACCACGTCCCCCTCCCTCGCCTCCAGCTACACCTCAGCTTACACAAACAAACTTCCAGCCTCCCCCCTGCTTCCAATTCATTTTCCTGAGCAGTGCCAGCCCTCGGCTGGGCTTTCCCACAGCCCCGTAACTCGCGGCTTGCTTTAACTGCACCAAGCAACGGTACCGGAGAAGGCAAAACCCGCTCAGGTGCTGCCATAAGGCTACCCAGCGCTGAGCATAGCCGAGGTGCACACACCCTCCCCGCTCCCTCAGCTGCCCGACGAGACCCCACACCGCCCAACTCTGGGGGCACCGACCCTCCCGCCCCGCAGACCTGCGCAGGCGCCGTTGGGCGGGCAGGTAAGGGCCGGGCGCCATGTTGTGAGCGGAAGCCGTGCCCGAGCGGCGGGCCGGTGGGAGGGCGGAAGCGCGGCCCCGCCTGGCAGCGGGGAGGGGGCGGGTGAGGAGGAGAAGGGACGGCGGCAGCGGGTTGCAGTCGCCGCTGGGGCTGCCGCTGTCGTTCTTAGCCGGCTGGGGCTTCCCCCGAGGGCTCTCGTCGTCTGTCTCGCCGCTCCCGCCCCGCCGCCGGGGGAGCGAGAAAGCGGAGCGCGGAGCTGCGGGAGCCGGGCGGGGAAGATGCCCCTGGCGCAGCTGGCGGACCCTTGGCAGAAGATGGCTGTGGAGAGCACAGCCGAGAGCAGCACGGAGGTACGGGCAGGGGGCTGTGGGCTGGGGGAGGCGGCGGGAGGTCGAGCTCCGAGCCGGCGGGTCCGCGTGGGGTGTGATGAGTTGAAGGCGGTCGGGG
>VXAB01004335.1:697547-754881 GCA_013399175.1 Odontophorus gujanensis | reverse complement strand
ACCCCGCCGTTGCTCTCCGTTTCTCCCCGAGGGCGCTCGGGGCGGGCAGCGGAGCCTGCGGCAACAGCGTGTCCCCGTCGGGCCCTCCTTCCCTCCCTCCTTCCCTCCCGGGCGGCCCCAGCGCGCCGCTTCCTGCCGGGGCACTGACTCACGGCCGCGGCCGGCCGGGCTCCCCCGCACTGGGGCTCGGGGCGTGTGGCACGGGACCGGCCCGCGCCTCCCCTTCCGCCCCCTGCCTTCCCCGGGAGGGAGTTAACCTGCGGCCGAGCCGGGCGCTTTGTTCCGGCGCGGTGTCTGGTTACTGTCACGGAGAGTTTCCCTTCCCGGGGCGGCCCCGCCGTCTCCGCGCGGCGCCGGGGGCGGGAGGGCCGCGGCCTGCCCTCGCCTCGCCCCGTGCCCTCGAGGCGAAGGGCAGCCCGGCCGCCTGCCGCTGTCCCCCGTCCGTTGCGTCCGCAGTTTCGCAAGAAACCTCATGGCCGTCATACGGTTGTGTAGCTTCGTGCTCGGCGGCGTCGGTGGGGAACGTCCCGGAGCCGCAGCGTCGCGCGGCTTCCTGCTGTTGGCAGTGGGGAGGTGTCCGGCGCTCGCCAAGCAGGGTACGCGAGGTTGCTTTCCTCGCTCGGGTTGCTTTCCTCCCTCGGGATCGTGATGATGGTTACGTTCGCTCGCATCTAAAGGCACGGATGCCTTCTGTAATTTTCTTTCTACGTTCTGGAACAACTTTGGGTTCGGATTTCTGTAAACAGTACACCTTCTCAGTCAGTTGTGCTTGCTCCGCGCTTCCCTACTAGTCCACAGTGTGTCCCAACTCCATCTGAAAAGAAGCAGCTTCTTCTTGACAGCGCAGCTTCTGCCTGAATTTGCTCCAGCTCATATGCAGCCAGTCTGTTTCAAACAGTGCTGATCTTGAACGGTACGGACTCTGGCCAACACAAAGCTGTTACTCACTAGATTAGAATGTATTCCATAGGTGAGCAGAGAGAGACACTGCTGTAAAGTTCCCGCAGCACAAGAAGCATTTGTCTTTTTTAGTCCGTGTATTCCCTCTGTTTGAAGTGACTGCATCTCTGAGGGTCAGAAACACCTGCAGTTCTCATCTGACGGAGTGATACTTCAAATTCTTGCAATTTGCTGTCAAATCCATCACTGAGTTCTGAAGTGGTGATCTTACATGATTTTTATTTTAATTTATTTTTTAATGCAGAGTGACTGCAATAGTAGTGTACTGTTCGAAGGAAAGCTGTTAGAAGAGATTTTTCTGGAGGGCTGCTCAGCGCTTAGACTAATGACATAGAGAAATCCTAACTGTTACTTTAGACTTCTATCCTCACCACATGTCTTCAGTGCAGCTTGAATAGTAATAGAGTTGATATACTATAACAGTAGGCAAATAGATTTATTTGAAATGTGTGTATGTGCATGATTGATTATACTTTGTTACTTTCTTGTATTAGTGTACTTTGGGCAGAAGTTGATTTTTAACTACTATCATAAAAGTTTTGAGAAGTGTTTCAGCTCTTCTTAAAAACAAGAAAACCAAAGAAAACGAAAGGCACTTGAACTACTGTAAGCACATATCAGTGTTTCATAGGACACCTTAAAATTCCATAGAAGTACTAACAAAACATTGAGCTACAACTGATCAGGTATGTATCTTAAGACCCTACTCAAGGACACTCAGTTCTGGTAAATGACCACACTGCTCCTTTAAAACTGTTTCAGGTGAACAGGCTTAGGAAGATCACTTTCTTGAAGAAATGAGTTTTTAAGAGAAGACGTTTCAGTGAAAATGGATGTTTGTTGAATACATAAACAAGTGACCTAAATACATAACTTAGGCTTTCAATTTGCATGAGTTGTGTTTACCCATAGCGTAGCAGTCTCCTAATTACCTACCCTATCCTGCAAGAGTATCCCTGGGCATAAACATTTTTTACATCCTCCTGAAACCTCACTGTGATTTTGGTCCTAGTTTGATAGTAGCGATGTCTTTCACTGTAATAGTGAGGCAGAGAGTTTCCACTAACATCTGAGATTTGCCCATGCAGTTCTTGTAATGCTTATCCATGCAGATTTATGAATTATTGAGCTTTAAATGCAGCTCAGGCACTGTCTTATCTCTCTAGGTTTAATATTGGATTGTTTTTTTTGTTGTTTCCAGTGAAGTCTTAGATTCAGTTTTACACTACTACCAGTGAGGGGGTGGTTTGCTAAGATAGGTGAGCAAATTCAGTAGGAGTACAGTATCTTGAACTAGTACTAATTTGGAACATAGCATAGTTAACCATCAACAGCTGCTGTAACTTGTGTACAGGACAACAGATCTGCAGAACATGATCCTTTTAAAGAAATAATGCAAACAGTTTTTTTTTTTTTTTGATAAGATTCAGATTTGTAGTTTTGAGAGAACAGTTGCAGAATTTCTATTCCTACAGTTACATCTAGTTCAGTGACCTACATTGCAGCTTTTTCAATGTGTAAACTTACTGGACAAAGTACTTAAGATAGTGTTGCATCTTTTGTTGTTGATTTTAAAATGCTTTTTGTTTTAAACTGGAACAACTTGGAAGCTTATGGAACTACACTGTCTTTTATTGACTCAGGGTCTGACTCAAGATCTATAACAAGCATAGGTTTGTTTTTCATGATGAAAATGTGCCTGTTATTTCAAGCCATCTGCTTTCAAGCAAATTAAGTATTGATCTGAATTTGTATCTGGATGCCTGAATAACTACCCTGATCCTCTGATCTGTACTCCTAGCTATGCATATTAACGTTGAATGGAGCAAAATACATACAATTACAGCAGCCAAGTTTTGGACACCAGTATGTTGAAACAGCTGGCTATAAGGAGAGATCGTTTGCTAGGCATCCAGGGAAGCATTCGTGCCATCTATCTTTAGAAGTTTTAATTTAGGTGCTCTAAATTGGCTGTGGAGAAAGTTCAGGTTTTTCCGCTGCCCTTGGTAGGGGATTTATCACCACCTATTTAGGTACCTAAATAGATGGTGTGAATTCCCTTTCTTGAATTCCATGTTCTGTATTCTCTATCCAGAATTATATGAACCTCGCATAAAACAATGGGTGCTAGCATTTGTCATGTTGATTCTCAAAAGAGCCCTGTACAATGTAATTTGGGGGTTTGTAATTCAGTTCTGATGTCAGTGTGACATTCTTTACAGCAGTGTGTACTTCTGGCATGGAATCTGAATTTATCAGATTTCTTGCCGCCTGAACCCAAGAGGTACTGGTTGCCATCCCCTCTGTACACTCTGTACTGGTTTGTGTAATCAGTTTAAGACCTGTGTTCCACTGTAACAAAGGTGAATTTATAGTATCTTAGCTGGAATGCTGAAGGAGAATCACCTCAATGGGCTGTTTTGTATGGATTTCAAAGGCTATTCATCACCTCTCCATTATAGCTAGAATTCTCAGCGGTGCCTCTACAGCACTCAGCTATCACTTGGGTGAATATCTGTAATCAGTACAGTATGGTGCATTCTGAAGTTTGGGTGGTTTTTGTTCAGTTTTGTCAAATGAAATGTTCTTTCCCTGTGTTATAAGTGGCCATGGGCAATTTAACTCACCTAATGAGGTAGTGTGCCCTGTATTCAGCAAAGTTCTGTGATAGAGGGACAGATAGCAGATGTTTATATATACATATAGATTGGAGGTTAAAAAACAGGAATATATATGTGTATATATGTAAATATCGACTTGAAAAACATACCCTCTGCATGGAAAATGTTTAAGTGTTGTTGTTGTGTTGTTTTTGTTGTTTGTTTGTTTTTTAACCTTTCAGATTCTTAGTGGTATGGTTTTACCGATAAAATGTTTTTCAGTTTAACTACTTCTTACTAAACATGAGATGGTGCTGATTCCTTACTGTTGGTGGATAGTTGGGGCAGGGTGCTTTGCACAGCTTGCCTCAACACCTTCATGCAGTGCTGTGCGTACTCTTCAGTTGGTGGTTCCCTTGTGGAAGATTTGAGTTTGACTTCTTGAACTGTTCCACAAGTTTTCTTATGATATTGTCAGCTCTTTTCTTAAGGTTGTTCTGTTCATTAGAGTGCCTGTACTACTTCTTGCCACAGCTAGTCTCTAGTACACAGTAGATGTAAGCTGACAGATGTGTTTAAAGGAACGTCTGCTCTCTTTGAGCTGATTGTGATCTGTCACGCTAATTGTAGTTGATTTCCATTTGAAATGTTTGACTTAGATTCACGGTGAGACATAGACTAAGGTGAGTGTTCAGTTATTTCTATATATCAGAAACATCAGCTCTGATATATACTGATACTGTTTTTCAACTATCATTCATAGCAGTATTCCAATACTAAAACCTTTATGCAGTTCTTCAGGCAATGGTAGAGCCATTCTTAGTGACTTCTGGAGGGGAATAATTTAATCAGTAAAACTATAGAATCTCTTCAGGGAGTTTTTAAGTTTAGACACACTAAAGTGGTTAATTATTGCTAGCATTGTGCTATCTGCTTGCATGATATCATGGTACTTATTCTCTCCTTATTCTTTGGAATAAAATTAAGTGCCTCACCCATTGGAAACAGAAGGGGAAAATGGTTCTGTTTAACAGATGGGAAATTAAGGTTCAGCATCTTAGTGGCTCCATCTAGCATAATGCATGGGATCTGTTCTAGGTCTGGGAGATAACAGTGATTTCCAGGGGCTTACTCCAGTGGCTTAACCACAAAGTTACTGTTCCATCATTCTTATCAGTAACAGTTACCATATGCTCCCTTTGATGCAAGGAACCCCGTGTGGTATGCCTAAGCTCCGCTAAACTGTTTTAGGAGGAAAGTTTTTCTTTTTTTTTTCTCTCAGTGAAATGACTGGATTGTGTAAAAAGTAGAATGTCTCCTAAAAGATGTTCTCTCTTTTCTCACAAAAGTGTGAAGGTTCCAGATCAGTTATTAACCTTTAATTTTAGCCATTTATTTGTTGCAACAGTTCATGTTTAGTACACAGAAGATGTGAAGAAGCAGTATTTCATTGAGATTTTAAGTGTCCAGCAAGTCATAGTTTTGGAAAATGCTTTTTATTTCCCTTCTTAAAAGACAAACTACTTTGTTCCGAAGGCTCAGAAGTTGGTGATTTCTTAATATAATCAGATGTTATGTAAGAAATAATACGAGGTTGCCAAAATTAATTACTGCTGGAATTTAAACATGCATGTTATTTCTTTTTAACTTAATGAAGAGTATTCCACAGTAGTCAACATGTGTTCCATAGTCATCTTGAAAATCCTATATTTCAGGAAGATTCTAAAGTTGTTCCATATTTCAGTTTATCTTTTTAGTAGAGTCAGTTCTCCATAATCACAGAATTGCAGGAGTTGGAAGGGACCTCTTGAGAGTCCAACCCCCTGCTAAAGTAGGTACCCTTCAGCAGGTCACACAGGAAGGCATCTAATTAGGTCTTGAATGTCTCCAAAGAAGGAGACTTTATGACCTCTTTGGGCAGCTTGTTCCAGGATACTGTCAGCCTCACAGTAAGGAAGTTCTTCTGCATATTTATGTGGAACTCACTGTGTTCCAGCTTTTGGCCATTACTCCTTGTCATATTGCTACACACCACTGAAAAGAGTCTGGCCTCATCCAGTTGCCTCCCACAGTTTAGATATTTATAAACATTAATGAGATCCTCTCTGTCTTCTCTTCCCTAGGCTGAACAGACACAGGTCTCTGACTTTTTGTACTTGCTCCAGGCCCTTTATCATCTCTGTTGCCCTCCACTGGATGCTTTCTAGGAGATCTTTGTCTTTTTTTAACAGGAGAGCCCAGAACTAGATGCAGTTACAGGCCTTCAGCTAGACTCTGCCACCAATCACAACTGAGCTCTGCCAGTCATCCAGTTCTTAACTCACTTCACTCTCCACTTGTCTGGCCTGTGCTTTCTAGGCTTCATTACAAGGATGCTGTGGGAGACAGTGTCAAATGCCTTGCTGAAGTCAGGGTGTGCAGCTTCCACTGCTCTCCCCTCAGCTGGTGATGACATCACAGAAGACTACCAAGCTCATCAAACATGATATCCCTTTGGTGAATCCATGTTAACTACTTGTGATAACCTTATTCTCTTCCAATTGCTTGTAGATGGCATCCAAAAGGTATTGCTCCATTGAACAATCGAGTAGCTAAATGACAAAATGAGCAAAAATGGGTAATGCTTTAGTTGATGTCAACATTAAATGTTAACTTCTATCACTTATCCTGAGAAGAGATTATAAGAGGCTAACTCATGTGGTCTGCGCTGTGAGGAATGAGAGCAGGCAGCCTTGTTGCTCATGGGCTGAAGACCAGATGCTTCTCCCTTGTGGCTCCTTACTCCCCTTTGGAAGGTGCCAAGGCAGGCATGGGATATCCAGTGGGCCTGAGTCTGCAGGAGGCAGTGAAATAAAGCATCACAGCCATCTCCTGCAAGTACAGTCTTGGTAAGGGGACTCAGTTACTGTCAGGTGCAAGGATCACTGTTAGGGTAATGTGTGCAGTGGAGAAGAAATTCCTTTTCCCATGTGTGGCAGTGGCCAGGATATTTTGAACAAAGTGATTTCTGTGAGCTTATTCTTCCTTTCTGTAGCAATTGAACAGATAGTATATATTTTGCTAAAACTACAGAGCTTATGTGTTAAGGGTAATTTTCCCAAGTAGACAGGGAACTAAATAAAATTCTTTGAGACAACTGAATGTAAATGATTTGGAGCTTTTTTTACCTATAGAAAATAACTGGTCTAGACAAAAATTCTATAATGCTCTATGTTTAAAATTTCAAACAAAGTCATGGCACTTCTACTCCTTGAAATCTAGTTAATTCAACAAATTAAACTCGCAAATAGCTTCAAGCTCTTCTTTGTGTTGTTGTTTTTCTTACCTGTCTTGACGCAAGGTTGGCTGAATGCCAGTGCCAAGATGGCATAATAGTGGAGGAAGTAGGACTGCTTTTCTGTGTCAACTAGGCTGTGGTATTGTTAAACTGTACTCTTGTGTCATATATATGAGATGAGAAGAAGGTGGCACTGTAAAGTAGATTGACTTTGGGTTACAACTGTCCAGGTATTGTACCTTGAAGAGACTTCACTTTATATCTTAATAATAATCTGTATGTTAATGATTTGTATCTGAGGTTGCTTGTCTATGGAAAGGCATGTTTTTATGTCCTGCATCTCTTAACATACAAAAAAGAAAATCTGACACCTTAGTCAATGCATCTTAGAAGGAACTGTGTGGAATTAATCAAACTTGAAGTAGGAGTTTTATATAAAGAAACACTTGGAATAATTTTGCATTTCATAAACACTTGCACCTTTTGTCTGGTTTTCTTTTTTTTTCCCTGAAAAACTAAAGGAGGTTTTTGTACACGTTAGTCTATATTTATATGTAAAATATATTATATTCATTATAAGAGGTAACAGTTAAAGGAAGTCTAAGATGATAGCCCACTTCTGCTACTTGCATATAAGCCTTAATCAGGTCAGGATTTAGGTAAGTGCTTTTGGATATGTGTGGCTTCATAGCTGCGGAGTTAGGACATAAGTCATTAATTCAGATCCTATTAAAGCCTTGTATTTTAGCTGGGCATTGGAATAGCTTGTGAAAACTCCATTACTGAAGATTTAGAATGAGTCAGAGATAAATGTCTTGAGTGACATTGTGTAGGAATAGCTGATCGTTCCTTGTGATAGGCTGGATGACCTTTCAAGGGGACCTTAGTCTTTTTTCAACTGTTTTTCTGTGGACCTATGAATTTTTTCCTCAGAGTAGCTCACTACTGCTTAGAATAGCAAACTTAAGTATGTCCAGGCCAGACGCTTTGATTGAATGTAGTTCCAGGCAGCACTGCCTTTTACTAACAGCAAATCTGTTAGAAATGTTTCACTAGGAGTAGTGTGTTCTGTGCTGGCTATGTAGTGATCCAGAAGCGTTGTTACAGATTTATTCAATTCAAGGATTGCATGGTTCTTGAACTGTATCAGTTAGTTGGAGTCCCTGGAAAATGCTGGAGTGAAGTGCTTGGGTCTACATATCGTCATTTTTTTTAATTCTCTAAATAATAAGTAACGAAGAAAGTTCTTTTTGGAATCTTTATTTTTGTAGTCTGAACATCATTTTCAAAATGTTTAAAGGTAACAAATTTTTGTTGTTGTTGTTTTGTTTTTAAGTTCTGTAACTGTTGGAAAATTGTTGGGTAACTGAAAGTTTTGTTAGGAGAAAACTAGGCATTATCTAGGAGAAACGACAGACATTCAAGTAATTTGTTTAAATTATCATTCCCAGGTGTAGTGAAACCATTGCCTATGTTAGTCATTGGCCTTTTATAAATTCTAAATACTCATTTTTATACGGTGTGATTCAGACTTTCTTTTATCTGCTTATTTATGTACTCAAAATGTCAGTCTGCACTGATAAACAGTGCATAACTCGTGACTTATCCTCTTGTAAACTCTAAGAAAACAACACTTTTTATTATACTTAATTAGCTCATAGGCACCAGTTACATGGAAAATTCAGTAGTTGTATAATATACCAAAGTCCACTAAAATAGTATGAAGCCTGATTACTGTCTTGTTCGAATCCAATATATACCAGTAGGGTACATTAAGATTTATCAAAAGCTATAATTGCTATCACTTTTATGAGGGATTTTAAAGCAACTGACAATTATATTTGGATAGAAAAAGTTAATCTAATTGTCTGTGAGACTTCTTGAACATCCAAAAATAGTCTAGCAACAGTCTAAACACAAAACAGTAATGTTTTAGGGGAGGGAGGAGGCATATGGTAGTGCAGTATTCAAGAAGCTTCATGGTCAAACCTGCATCCTTCAGGAAGACATGAAGTGTGTTAAAACTGCGTGAAAGAGCATCAGTCCGTAATAGCAGGACTTTGATCTTTGCATTGCAAAGGCAATCTGGGGCTGCAGGTACTAAACTAAATCTAAAAACATCAAGTGAATGCTGTCTATTTCAATATTGATGAAACTAACAGGAAAAAATAAGAAAAAAAGAGCGTTACAGGACACAAATATTAACTGATATATTAAGTCAACAGATTTTGACATGTAGAAATAACTGGGTAGTGACCAGGATGAGTGCTTGACGTTATTATTAAAATATTCTGCACTAAGTTGCTATTACAGATGCTGGGTTGGCTATTTTACATACAAGATTACACAAGTCCAGTGCAGGTGAGTTCAATATTCTGGGTTTATTGTGTGAGTGCAGAAGACTGTACCATTTTGACAGACTTCTGAGCTGAATTTGATCTGTGGCAGCAGATGCTGAAACTATAATTTGAAAAAAGAAAGTAACATGAGAACTATGGATCAGTACATAGTTGTAGTGTGGAGTGCAGGATATCTCCTGCTTCACTAAAAGGCCTTAATTGATTGACTGTTATGTCACAGATTCTATAAGCTCTTATGGCTGATGCAGATCCTCTGATTTGTCTGCTTTTAGCTTGAGCAAGGAACCTGCAGGATCCCTTTTGTCTTCCTTCTCATGTGCCTTTAGTAAAACTCCTGAAACCCAACTGTCCAAGAATTCATTTCTACCAACTTAGTGGAACGTGGCAACGGGCTTTAAAGTTTTCAGCAGTTCAGTTTGTTGCTGGCAATGCAGCTTCTAGCATAAATCGAAATAGGAAATGATTTTTTGACTGACTTAGAAGGGTGTTTTGTACATTACCTCTATAAGGGGCGTGCACCTTCATTTCTCAGTGTAATTTTACTGCTGATGTCTTTAGGGGGTAAGTAGTTTTCTGTAGATGTTCTGTTGTTTGTCTTACAGTTCCCTTGTGCTGCCATCTGAAATGCTTGGTGCTCACTGCTTTTGCAGTCCTAGTACTGGGAGTAACCACGTCTTTGATTCATTCTGCTTGCTTGGCATTCCTACTACAAGGGCTGTACAACTGAAAATTAATCAAGGTCTACAGTCTCTGTCATTTGAATTAGACCAAAATGAAAAAATGCATCCAGTCTTCTCTTATAAATATGACAATATCTAGTTGCAGTGTATTACCTCACTGAGACATGTCCTTGGTTCTAATTAAATACTAGAGCAAATCTAGCCTAACAAAAGGGCTCAGTGCACCTCTTAAATGTTCTACTGATTTATTCATTCTATAGTGGTTTAAATGTTGTCACTTCCATTGTGAACTTTTTGGCTTTACATTTAAACTTGTAAGATATCTGCTATGCTTTGCAGACTTTCTGGATACATGACTGCTTTCTATTTAATAGTATCTCATACCAACAAACCATAAATCATCTATACATATTCTTCTTTGCCTCACGTGGCTTCCACTGTTCTGAGCAGAACTGGTTCTGCCATACAGTGATTCCTTTAGCATAATCATTGCATGGGTAGACCTGTTTAAAAAGATCTTGCTAATCCAGTGTCCTGGCTCAGGTACAGTTGCATGGCATGCATGCTGATTTCTTGAGTTTGTTCATCGTTCCAGTAAAAGTGCTTGGAATCTATTTCTTGAATTCAAATGAAAGCAAAGAGGATTAAACAGGAAAACCAGATTGTACAAAGCTGCTCATTTGTGATGCAGAAATTTGCTATGTGTTTTGTTTGGTTGTTCTTTTTGTTTTTGTTTTTCTAGTAGAATAATGTTGAAGTCAATGAGATGTTAAAGATTGGGGCCTTTTCAAAAAGAAAATTTGGTCTCAATTCTTTTCTAAGAGAGGTTTCTGGAACTGTTTCGTTTTCAATGGTACTGTAGTTGCTTTAAAGTGGAAGTGGGATCTTGAGGGGTTTTTTTTGTAAATTCTTCTTAATCTGCCATTAATGTTATTCTTCAGTGTAATTATTATTGCAGCAGGAATCACTGTTTCTGAAAATCTGCATGTGGTGTTAGTTTAGAGCATGTGGCTTTGATAGATAAATTGCCCTGTTTTAGGCCCCAGAATTTAGCCATCGTTAGCTGTCAGGACATTACAGACTTCTCATTTCAGGGTGAAGTCAATTGTCTTACTTGTTCTGATGTTTTTCTGCTAATTTTTTCATATTGATGAGGTATTTTGAAAGCTATTCTGTGACATGAATGGAGCATGGAGATGTGTAGTTAAATTAGTATTTGCTTTAACGTATGTCATAGATTTGAAAGAAGGAAAATTGTGACTTACAGCCTTGATAGAGATGGTATATGTAAGAAGGATATAAACAGTTATGTTTCCTTGTAAACAAACTTCATTAAAAACACCAATTTCTTAACGTAATCGAGCTGGTATTTTTATGGTCTTCTATTCGATAATTTGAATTGTTGCATATCTTAAGGAAGAATAGTACAATATCTGCTGTCAGTACTCTAAGTAAAAGATGCCAGCTACAGTGTGGGAGGGTGAGGCTTTTTGGAACATCACCAAATAACCCTTAGCTGTACAATTAGAAGGTGCAAAGCTGACAACCCTTAACTGAGACATCTTATAAAAATTATATTCACCTCTAGTAGCCTAGCTGATTTCCTACTAGTCCTTATGCAGGGAGACATGCCTTCTAACCAGAAGTCTCCAGTGTCTCTGGAGTCTGTTAACATGAGAAAACGGCAGCATTATCCTGTGTCACGGCTCTGCACTGGAGACAATCAGTAGCTGAGCCCTTCCCTCTGCCACTATTTTCAGGGGGGGGGGGGGGGGGTGCGGGGAACGTCNGGGGGGGTGGGGGGAACCTGAGTCCTATTTGGGTAATGCACAGTTCTCATAATCTAGCCTTGTCCATTAGTATCTTATACCAAAAACAAAGAGGAAAAAACATGGTAGGGAGCTTGTAATCATCTGAGATTAAATGTTCAGTTTGGCATAATTGACAATTGAGATTTATACATTGTTAGAGCTTAATCTGTCTTTTCATACAAAAGAACCTCTGCTAGACTCTGTCAAGCTGACTACACATATCAGTTGCAGAAAATGGTAGGAAGGTTTCACCCAACAAGTCTGCTGAAAAATGGAATGGTGGGGAGGCACTTGTAGAATGAAACTCAAATCTCTGAACCCTGTCTAGCAGCTTTTCTTAACATCTGACATCTAGAAAATATGTATCCATATATGCATGTAACTTTATTTTAAGTAAATTAAATTCTGCAAAAATAGAATAATTAGGACTTGTGTTCTCTTGGGAAACAGTCTGCTAGTACTAGAGGACACAACCGGTTTTGGTCATTTTTTTTTAATCCATTTTGAAAAGAATATTAAGAATGTAAAACTTTAAGAGCAAATTAATAATTAAAGCCACAGGTTATACCTTGGGAGGCATACAGTTCTCCTTATTACTTGCTAATACATACATTTGTTGTGTAAGTAAAGTCATTGTAAGTCTGGGAAAAATACCACTTAAAGATTCAACAAGTATAGTACCACTGAAGGTAAGAAGAAAACATTATTAACCAAGAAGGCATATAGGGTTTTTTAAATCATGTGACAAGATTTTACATTAAAAGCTTTATAGAATGGTCCTGAGGAAAGTTATAAATGTTCTTGTAGTAGTCAGGACAGTAAGGACTGACTTCCTATGCAGAAATTGATTTTAAAAACAATATTTGTTTGTTGCTGTGGCTTTTTGCTGCGCGTACTTGATCTGATTTAGCTTTTTGCAGAGGTTTTAGGAGTGAAAAATGAAGCTCTGTCATACTAGGACTTAAAATGTAGTTGTTTTACATATTTCTTACTGTGACTTTCATCCAGTTTGATAGTACATGAGGACCAGAGTGAGAGTGGTATTATGTAAAAAGCCATAGACAGACACCAACTTTCTGTACTGACTGCCAGTGATTTTTTTTGTTGGGTTGGTTGTTTTTTTGTTTGTTTTAGAAAAGAGTAGAAAGGAGCTTTTCGTCCTGTAGAGGAGCATGCCATCAAAGCCCATTGGCATTATATTTATTTCTGTAGTTGGATTCTACATCTAGTAACTTCCTGTGTCTTTTTACTTTTTTTTTTAACAGAATGGACAGCAAATTGTTGATGAACCTATGGGAGAAGATGATATCAACCCACAAAATGTAAGTAAATTGTAGCAAAGATAGTACTATATTGTGGTGTGCAGATGTCATGGAATCTACTTGCTGATTGCTGATGATGCCTTTTTGTTCAGGTTTACTTGACATGAGATGCAGTCTAGGATCCTGATATTTTACAGAGTGTTTTTCTTACTTATTCTTGTCTGGCTTGGTATCCTACTGTTTGTTCTGATGAATGTTTATACTTTCTACACCATTTTTCAAGAGTTAGGCTTTGCTGTTGGAGAACACAACACTGACTATAGTAGAAATTACAATTGGACTGGGGAGTGAGAAGTCTTGATAATAAAATGTGTCTGTTTAGATCATTCCTGAACAGGAGGGGAGGTTGAGTTCCTCTTTTCTTACCACAACAAACCTTAAAACTGGTTTTTGGTTGTTTTTTTTTTTTTTTCTGTTCTTCCTTGTACTGGTCAGCAAAGCAATTCCATTGACTTCTGTTAGTCTTACCAGTGCATACATAAAAATATTTTATATCTACGAGTTCCAGAGTGTGCTTTATTAATAGTTAAGGTCTCAGTTGTGGTCATGTCGCAGCAAATGATTCTGTCATGGTTAAATTCCACATAGATTCTATTGCAGATGCATGTGTGATTACTGTATGAAATTTGATTCTTTCAGAGTGCCGTACACTTTAGCTTTTTCCTTTTGAGTTTGGTGTGTAGTGCAGCAGCAATCACCTTTAGTTTTTCTGTATGGTCATAAGATTGCTTGGCAGTACCTATGCTCTTTCATTGCTAGTGTTCATCTTTTCTTTTTGTCCTTCTTTATCTATGTGAAACTAGAGTATTTGCAGAATAACTCTTCATTAAACTAGAAGATCGTTTCTATTTCCTTTCTACATAGATTATTAGGATAATACTAAACCCAAGATGCAAAGTTTTATGTCCTCTCCCTTGATGCCTCATTGGAGTGCATTCAAGAATAGTAAAGCTAGTCATTTGGGACACAATGGTTGGTTGTCTTTTCTTTGTCGATGTCGATGCCAGTTTTGCTCTTGTGATGCCATCCTTGCTAGTTGGAGTAGAAGACAATTTCTGTTCATTGGTTCAGAGCTGAGAAAGCCATGGGCTCCATAAAAGATGAAATATTCAAAGATGAAAGCCGTAAGTATCAGTTTAGCTGGTGGCTTAAGATCCATACCTCCCTCAGATAAGGTGCTAAATGCTGAAATATACTTAATGGAAACTTTCATAGTGGTGAAAAACCCAAAGGCTGAGGCTGACCTGTTGATATAGATCTCAAGTGCTCACTGTAAATCGGATCTGAACAGTAAAAAGCAGTTTACAGTTCACGGTAGTTAGTTTTGAATTAATACGTTCTGAAATACAGTAGCAAAGTGGTCTCTCTGAGTTGGAAATGGCAAATTAACACAAGATATACCTATCCCTCATTTCTTCCTTCCCCATAACTTCTTTATTTATTTATTTATTTTGGTTATCCATAGATGATATATGACCATGAGGTATGGGCTTTTCTGCTTTCAGGTTTCAGTAGTGTTTCAAGGGAAGCACAAGGGTAAGGAAGGACTGTGGAAGTGCAGTTTCCATTGCTATTGTTATGGAGAGGTGTTAATTTTTCTTAAATCAGTCTTTTTAAAAATGGAAGTGACCACTAAAAAGATTGCAGTCCAAATGATTCATACATAATCAATAGAAGCTTCTTCATGTCAAATTTGCATTTTACAGAATTACATAATATGAAGGTACCAGTAGCTACAACTTTGCTCATTTGGTGCCTGTGACTTTCTCAGCTGTCAAGGCAACTCTAGTACTACCTATAGTTTTGTGTTTGACAATGCTAGTTGATTGTTAGGTTTTGGTGATAAATGATCCTTACCAATAAAATACAATTTTTGGAACTCCAAGTGTGGTTCAAGTACAATATATCAGCGTTCATAAGGTGATATTGTACATTGTGCAGAGTAAGGAAGGAACAGTATTTGTAGGCAACACAAGAAGGAGATAATTTGTTCCTAGTATTCTGCATAACGCAGATTATAGTGCTTGCTTTAATTCTGAGATGAACTAGAAAGCTTCTTTTGGGGAAATGTTTGGTTTTGATTGAAATTGTGGTAGCAGTAATGAATTAATTAAAATACTTGTTAATATATTCCAGCTTTTGCCATTGTCTGATAAAATTTTACTTTGACTTTGTAACTTCATCTTCTACCCATGAAACTTTTTTTGCTTTGTATTTATATGCTAAATGGTGTACTCTGTAATATATTGAGTTCATGTAACAATGTTTAGGTAGTGAAGGGGGTGGCCTCTGTGATGAAAAACTTAAGTGTTGCCCTCATGTCAGACAGAGCTAATTCCAACTGGCACCAAAACAGACCCACAGCTGCTGTTGCTGAGCCTGTCAGTGATGCAGGTGGTACCTTTGTGCTGACATATTTACAAATGATTGGAAATGTTGTACAGGCACAAAGATCAGCAAAGAAGTAAGGGGAGGATGTGCTCCAGGTTTCACAACAGAGATTCCTTCCAGCCCATGGAGAAAACAATGGTGAAGCCTATTGTGAAGCAAATGAGCAAGTTGTCCCCCCTGCAGCCCGTGGAGGACCATGTTGGAGATGCTGCTCTGCAGGCCCTGGAGAGGACCTTACACCAGAGCAGATATGTCTGCTGTGCTCCCCATGAAAGGACTCACTCAAGGGGCAGTTTGTGAAGGGCTGTATTTCATGAGTGGTAACCCACAGCGGGGAAGGAGGAAAGTATGAGGAAGGACTAGCGAAGACAAAATGTTAAAAAGTGGCACAACTCCCATTCCTCATCTCCCTATGCTGTTTGAAGGCCAGGGTAAAGAGAGAGTTAGCAACGAAGTAGTAAAGCTAAACCTGGGAGGAAGATGGTTTTAATTTTGTCTTTATTTCTTCTTATCCTACTCTATTTTCAATTGACAATAAATATGTCTTCCCCAGGCCGTGTGTGTTTTGCCTATGATAGTGGTTGGTGAATTCCTTGCCTTTATCTCAACCAATGAACTTCTTTACATCTTATTTTCTTCTCTCTCCTGTTGAGGAGGGGAAGTGAGAACATGGCTTAGTGGGCATCAAACAATCAGCCAAGGTTATCTCACCTCAACTATCAGATTTCTCTTTCAGGGTTTGCTCAGTGCAGGATTACTTACAGGTAATTTCCTGTATTTTCTTCAAACATTTCTGAACTGATGTTTTTTTAGGGGAGAGCAAACTATTTAAACATAAGTGACCACTAAAAATATTTGTCTAATATTCATTTTGTGATGCTCAAGGTATTTAAGATTCTTTTAGGAGTTTAATCCCTTAGACCAGTATTTTTTTTTTTCCATTTATTTCTAGGTTGTGGTGAATAAATGATTCAGTGTGATTTAAAAAAAAATCCTTATTTTTGGTGTGTTTTTTTTTTTCTCCACTACTTAGTTACAACTGGAAGCTAGTCTTTGGCTGTCAGCAATTGAAATACTACGTTGGTGGAGATGTGAGGTTCTTGTGTGCCTCGTCAGAGGACAGAATGTTCTCATGGCTGTGTAACGTGTGCATGTCTTCAGGACAGAGTTCTCACTGTTCTGCAGAGAGAGAAGAGGGTGAAAATTTGAAAATAGTGCATCCTTTTGCTGTGTTGTTTGGATAGTACGCTGATAGTATACTGTCCGGGTTATTATCTGGCTTTATAACTTTTGTCAACATTTTTTATCTGATGAATGTCAGAAATAACATAGGTTCAGCAGGAAATAAATGCAAAAACAAATAAAAACTGGGTAAAGTTTGACCTGAAGTGTTGACTAGTGGAAGGAGGGAAGCAATTTAAAGCTTTGCACTTGCTACCTTTCTCACTCTTGTGCTATCTGCCTTACTTTCTTTGCTTCTATACCCATAGAGATTAAGTAAATTAGTTAAGCAAATTAAATACATTGAGTTATTTCCATCATAATGAGTGCTTTTCTACTTTTTAAATCTAGTTTGAATTTGGTTGTGGTTGAAACACTACTAGAACTCATGCAGCATTGTTCCACTCTACTGGCTTAAGGATAATGACTAAGTGTACTTAGGATCCAAAAACTGATGAAAAGTTGTTTTCAGTAATGCTTTGTAAGCTGCAGGAAAAGCTGGCATACATTTCTGCATGGTAGTTTGCTGGGACTGAAGATTACTGGTTTGGTTTTGCTTTTTCTGTGTTCTTAGGGAAGTCCAGAGTGGAAATAATTCAGGTACAAACAACTGGGATGAAAAAGTAAACACTGTCTCCAGTGGTGGTGGCTGGGTAATATTTGATTTGACTTTCTCTTCTCTTCTCTGCTTTTAGTATAACTTTAAACAAAATCTTACTATTAAATAAGAATTATATATGTAAAATTACGTGGAAGTGAAGCACGAAACAGTTTTAAAACATCCTGATCTGGACGATGAAAAGCTAAATCTCAGTAGCTGTTGTCCTCTCACTCAAAAGTGCATCTAAAATAACCAGTATTGTAGTCAACAAATAACGCGAGCTATACTAGCAGAGAAAAGTCAGTAGTTAAAAATGTAATAAATTAGGTCAGGAGAGGTTGAAGTGATGAGCTTTGTCTTTGTGCATCTGTTTAAACAGAAAAGACTATGAGGTTAAGAAGATCTTAGAAAAAGCTTGAAGATTCATTTAAAAAAAATTGTGGGCAAAATAGTTTCTTACTGAACTTGATCAGTCTACTGTATGTAGTAATCATATGGAGATTCTCTGCTGTGCATTCATATAGACTATGTAATATACAGTTTACCAGGGATCTATAAGTACTGGTCAACTTTTTTTTTTAGTTAGGATAGTTTTGAAAACAAATGTATTATACTTAAAGGGGAAGGATTAAGGCTAGAATCAGAAAAACCTTATAGCAAATACTGAAAACTCATGAACAAATAAAAATGTATGCAGAAAATTTCCACGATGGTATGTATTCTCCTAAGCTTCCCATTGCTCGAATAGAAATGTGAAAACCAGAGTAATCTGGGGTAATCTCATTTATTGTCACCAGCAATGAAAATAATAAAAGTTAAGAACATTACAGTAAAGTAATTCAGCAAAGGAAAAAAAAAAAAAAAGTATAGCTAAACAGGTTTGAAAGCATTTGAGTTTACAGGCGTGCATAGACCATTGTGGTTGGGATTTCTCATTTTTCATAGACCCAACCAATAGTTCATGTTAGCTGAAACAATTACTTGGGTATGTTATCAGCAGCAATACAGTGACCTTTTAGTATTTTTGTAGTTTTCCTGGGAGAAGAGGTATACAATGAAGTTACTCTTTCATAACATCTGTAAAAAATCAAGTCCAATTATTGTCTTCTCCATGCTCAAGTTTTTCTCTGTAAAAGGCAGAGGTGGTTTTCTTTTTCTTTTGTGCTAGATTCTTATGTTGAAGTGCATACATCATACCAATGTAAGAACGGATTTAGTAGACCTTACATAAGTTACAGCATCCTTGTAAATGGTACAAAGCTCTTAATCTGAAAGGTTAATATGTATGTCAAACCTATACAGAGAAGGCAAGCACCTCAAAATATTTTTTTTCCCATAAGGGTGTTCCAAATACAACCACAAGAAAGCATCAGTGCGAGTGGTCTTTCTTTACACTTGGTATCTTAGGGGCAGCATGATTTTTGGTCCTCGATCAGAGAATTGTATAATTAGAGCTGGTAAGCAACATTAAAAGTCAATCCACTTGCTTCTTACACGGAGACAAAACAGATGGTAGCCCTGGAAAGCCTGTAAACTAGCAGATGGAAACTGCCACACCCTCTGATTTGTCTGATATTGCTGCTTTGGCTATAAAAATGTGTTATGAAATATATTATTCAGCATCTTAAAACTCAGGGAAGTAGCTGTCTGTACCTCATCTGCTAATCTTCAAGTGAAGGCTTTTCATTCCTTTTTTATATTTTTCTTCAGATTGAAAGCAGTCCATATTGTAGGCCCTTGCTTATCTACTGTTATAAAAACAGTGTATGTTGTTATGCTTCTCAGATCGAGGAGGATGGTTGGCTCACCTAATGACTTATTCCACCTAAATGAAATGTTTCAGGTTTTTCTGGTTAAGTGTAAAAGTGGATGTCCACCTGTAGTGTGCACACTTGTTTCAATAAAACTTATCAACATCCATATTTTGCAGAGTTAGTTCCTCCAGCATCTTTCAGCTCTCCTGCTCTGTGGAAGCTGGCAGTCTCTTATTCCTGGGTGTATGGAGCAAAAGTCTTAGGACATTTTCTCTTCATTTTTCTAAGTTCAAGAGCATCCAAATTAAAAGCATGGAAGGGGAGAACATGAGAAAAAAAATAAGAAAAAATAAAAAAAAACTGTTTCTGTTCTGGAAGATGAAATGCTTTGTGTGATTGAGTTCTGTGCATGTTCTTTAATCTTACCTGCAGTTGAATTCAGCTGTCACTGACAGACATAACAAATTCCTTTTGATTTGGGACACTTCTGTTTCTTGATAAGCATGTATAAATACAAAAGTTTGTCAAGGCTTCAAGGTTAGGGGAGCAATTTGCTGGAGCAGTTTATGCACGTTATCACAAACTTCCCTGCTGGCAGCTGCTGCTCTCTAACCTATCTCCTCATATAATGGAAAATTTAAAAGAACAAGCTCTCAGGGTTTCTCAAAATGAATTACGTAGCCTGTATCTTAACATTTCTGATTGGCTGGTAGTGCTCTTTGGGAACCACACAGGCTTTATTCTTCCAGAAAACAAGAAATTCTTCCACCTGCCACAGACCCATGACAGTTATGGGAGAGCTATTGTTGTGGAGTAACCCCAGTGACCCCTGGGCACTGTGCTTTGTGCTTCACTGGGAGGTCAGAGAAAAGGTTTGGGGAGCAGTAGTCAGTAATTGTAGGAGTGTTGCAGTTGGAATGCCCTGTTCCTGTCACCCTTAGCAGATGCAGCCTATCTGCAGTGCATACACTTACACTCCTGCTAGAAAAGAGAAGAAAATGATTATATACTCATGCTGTGTTCTCAGCTTTAAAGAACTTCATAGTTAGTGTGTCTCACCACTTACTCTCCATGTCTGATTTTAGCAGTCCATGATACCATAGATTTAAATTTAGTAGTGATCAGAAGGTGACTCGATAGCTGCTGTTAGTGTGTTCATGTTTGACAGGGCAAGGCAAAGAATGCTTGAAGTAACCTTTTTAGTCTTCAAAGTGTAAACATACACATTGCTACTAATCTGCAATTCCTCACATAGTACAGCTTTGAGGGGGAAATCACTGGGGATTTAAAGCAGAGAGGAAAGCTTCAGGTAATTTTTGTACCATTTATGAAATACGTGCAATCCTCGTGTAACCTCCTTGTGTTCAAGGAGCCTTGTTTATCCCAAAGCAAAGATTGAATCATTTTTCATGCTGTGTTATTGCTGTTGCAGTAGAGGCTGTTTATTCCAGGCAGACTGTAATACACTGGTTTGCAAAAAGCACACTGTAATGAAGGACTCAAGGTGAAGAGGTGGTTAGTGAATGTTTGTGTAATTTACAATCACAGTTCAGTACATAACATTTGAAGAGCTGTCCTTGTGGATGAAGATTCAGAGAAGTACAAGCAAACATTTAAAGGGAAAAAAAAAAGGCAAATTTCTTGCTTGTGGGATCCTTATAAAGCCAGGAATGAGGAGTCTTTATTTTGTCTCTCCATGTATATGGGCAATAGGATTTTCTGTTGTGCTGGAGTAAATATATATAATCCAGGTTTAAGGGCAAAGCTAGAAACTGATACCAGGATGTGGTATAGATTGGCAAGCAACATGTTCTTTCACTTAAAAGTCAGTGATTTACTTGTTTTGTCTTTTGAAGAGGAATTAAAATCTGAAAAAAAAAAAAAAATTGCAGTGATCCTGGCAGAACCCAATCAAGGAAGGTAGTTGGGAAGTGTGTTTGTTTTAATGTTCCTGGCAGGAAGGAGTACAGTATTTTGCTTTGTTTCCGTTGGTATGGATTTGCTAAATGGAATCACCTGGCCCTGCTTATGGCTGAGCACTTGTAATTGCTGCTGCTTAAATGTCATTACTTGCACTTATTTATTTATTTATTGCTCAAGGAAAAGTAGCCTTGCTCCATATTCTAATTCATTCCTTTTAATAAAGGTCAGTACTGAAGATACTTAAGTTGTCAGTATGCAAAAGCGTAACTTAGGCACTAAATTTAGAGAGAGATCCAACTAGAAATTGGTCTGTAGCTACTGAATACAACTGTACAATTAGATTCTGATTTCTAGAAGCATGATGATATTTGTGCTTAAGTCAGACACTTGAGCTGGGCAGTCAAGTAATCCAGTTCAATTAATTTCGGTAGTCTGTTTGCGTTTTCTGTGTGATGGATGTCAAAGGGCTATCCACAAACTCAGCTTGGTCCCCTAACCATTCTAATAAGTGTAGTCATGAAGCAAGAGTACCATGTTCTTTGCATTGATATCTAAAAGATAGCAGTTCGTGCAATTGAACTAAAACCCATAAAAATACAAAAACCACATGTGGTTCTTAAGATAGTAGCTACTCTGCTTAACTAGAGATACATGACTTGGTAGCTTGGTTTCTGAAATAGATGCTGATCTTTTTTCTTTCCTGGGAACGAGGAATAAATAACATCTGCAACAACACGTTGCTATCAGACGATCTGCTTAAGTTTCCTGTTCTGATCTCTACAGCATCAGCAGCATGAGTACCCCTGCTGCCCTGCTTTTCTCTACCATTGGAGGAAAAATCAATTTCTCTTTTTTTGACCTTTTTTTCCCCCCTTCTCTTGCCCCACCCCCATCTGTGACTGACTTGCCTGACAGGAAATTTTCTAATTGCCGGAACAGCTGGTCACAGCAAAAAACACTAGGGTTGGTCTTCCCTGCTAGACTTATGATCGCTCAGTCAGAAAACCTAAACATCATGGTTTCTTAGTCATGTTTAAGTTTCTGGCTCTGCGTGCTCGTTCTATTCGGGTAAGCTTGATTCCTTAGTAGAAAATATCTTAGCATATATGAAGGGTTTAAGCTTCTAATATCAAAGCCCTTTCAGTATTTCATAGCTTTGGGATCAGCACTGTTTGTATACAAAGCTTTTGTATATTCTTTTCCTTTAAAAAGAGGAAATGGGAGGGGCGAGTGGGAAGGAATTTGTATTCTGCTCATATTTTGTAGAAGTTTCTAAGGTACCTGCTGGTAATTACACCTTATTGGGAAGTTTTTACCTTCATGGAAATGCTGTGAAACTTACTGTTTTCTCCAGAGTTGAATGAGCTAAGATATGTGTTAAGTTTTCTCACTGGCAGTCTGGTTTTATTTAAAATATTCATATATATATATATATTTTTAATTAATGCTTAGTGATTATTTAAATTTCTGCACTTCCTGTGATACTTTTAACTGTATGAGCTCATTATTTGTTGAGTGAGGTTTGTTAATATCTTAATTTAATTATTACAACTATGCTAAGAATAGACGCTTGTGTTATTATTATGGTTATTTTGACTTTAAATGATAATTTAGTCAAAGCAGACATTGAATTTGTACAGTTTGCCTTGCTGAGCATATATTTAAACATAAAACATGTTTTAAGAAAATCTCTAGTGCAGAACTGTTATCCTGCACACTTTCATAATTATTTAACAATACATGGGAATTTGCAATATGTATGAGCGTTTTATCTCTGAAACTTAAATCAGTTTTCACATTTATCCTCCTGTAAATCTACAAATACTTTTCAACATAGAACAGTCTTGTATACTGTCTTAGTACCTTAAGCAACATAGATCTACTAATTTGTGAATCAGAGGGATAATAATTTGGCATTTACTAACCTATGTACTGGTTTAAGCTTTGCAGTGAGTGTTAGAAACTGAAATATAATTTCCTAGCTGTAACTGAAACAGGACGTAAATTATAGAACAGTAGAATATAGGATACCATATATACAGCTTTGTAAAAGAGAACCCTGAAAAATAAAATTCATCAACTTGAAGTGTAGTTATTTTCAATGTGCGGGTTGAAAGATATTTCTTAGAAGCCTCTAAGAAATTTTCCTCCTTGGCAAATTTTATTTACTTTTATCTGCTCAGCTGTATTGTCTCTAAAACTGTTGTTTTTAGTATGCTGAACAGCCTAAGGATATTCAGACAACGTAAATTTGAATAGTTTTAGTTTTTACAAGATTGCAGTTTAGTGCTTGTAGTTCAGTGCTGAATATGTTCATGGGTTTTTTAAATAGTTGATTTTTAAAACTTTTTTTTTAATTGCAGTTCTCTTAAATGCTTACAAAGTAGGAACAGAACTTGTATCAGAGTTACTGGGAAATGAAAGTTCCACCCAGTGAGCATTTTTTTCCAATGCTGACATGCACAGTCTGGTTCATGAGATAATTTTGTGGTGTTCAATCAAAGAATTACATTACAAAACTGTTTTTGATGGCCAACATCAGGCTTTTGATTACAGAAATTCCTCATCTCCACGGCTTTACCTGCTGAACTATTCACAGTTCCTTTGGGAAGGAAAGAGTTCGGTCCTTCCTTCTGTCCTAGCCTTTGTACTTTCGTTCCAAGGAGGAAAAGTGTTTCCAGAGTTTACCAGAAGGTAAACTTACCCAAAGGGCTTTCTCATCCATCTGTTGAGTCAGTGCTCTGAGGTGGGACTCGTTCTTCAGACTCCTATCTTGCTTCATCTGTAACACCAAAGGAACGGGAGGAGTTTGATCTCAACAACCAGGTCTGTGGTTTTCATTAGACAAAAGAGTTGGCTACCTGGAACAAATGTGGATACAGACATTCTGTGAGACTGTAAAATTATCCTAGTACACAAAAAAGAAAAAAACAGTAATGGAAAGGAACAGAAGATACAGAAAGTAAAAACTAAATGAATAAGTACAGTAATTCTGTTATCTCTGTGAATTGTTGCTTTTTTATCTTGGAGACCTAACAATTGAAAAAAAGGAAAAAAAAAAAAAACAAATGTGAACTTAAACATTTGCTAATATAGTTTACTTCTAGAAAATCATATTTTCTGTCAGGTAAAATAATAGATGTCATCTGCAACAAGTGATCTGCTGTCAACTGAAATTAGATTTTCTAGTATTATGAAAGATTTTTTCTACTTCAAAGAAGCACAGATGAAAACTGTGGGGAAAACTGTGCTTCTGAGTTCAGATATCCATGTTAACTACAACTTACCCCACTCTTTTTGCTTTTCTCGGGTACTGGTGTAAAAGAGAATGTACATAAAATACGCCTAAAGCAGCTTAATTTAATTTTAAGCAAGGCAATGGTTTACCTTTTGATGTATTAAAATAATTACTCCTTCAGTAGCAGGAACTTATACCAACTTTTTTGAGCGATTGTACACTTACAGGCATTTAAATAACCATTACTTGTTATGTTGCTGTAGTTTTGAATATTAGTCACAGATATAAGAAATGTTTTTATGCGTCGATGTTGTTCACTAAGGTGATGAGAGATTGTGAAACAGTTGTTGGACACAGAATTTTTTGTTTTTGTTTTTTTTGAGGGAAGTTTGGGAGTTAGAGGTAGGAATATAACAAATATCGAATGTGTGAATGTGTATAGAATGTGTTTGAAATTTTTTCAGATAGCTAGCACAGCGCAGTCTTTCTCATTTTTAACTTAATGTAGATTTCCCTAAGTTTTAATACAGTAGGTAAAAAATGATTTCGTTTTCCGCGTGCTGGTTCATTTTTTCCTTCCTATTGTGTGATTTGTATTTCTTCAGGTAACACTGAAAATTCATCGAACATTCAAAACAAGTTCGGAAAGTAAATGCATCTAGGACACTTCCTGACTAAAGGGAAGGGAGGAAAAGGAAGTTCTGTATATGAACCAGGGAGCTGGGCCAACTTTGAGTCATCCTTTGAGCAGTGTTTGAGCAGTGTTCAGTGACTTGCTGGGAAATCCATTGTTTTTGTGTGCTCATCCCCACTGAATATACATATGCCTCAAAAATGGTCCTATGTCTAGGAGAAGCAAAACTTTCCTGAGTAAGACTGAGGAGATGAAAAGGAAGTTACTACTTCTATAGGGAAGATGGAAAACTCTTTGTATCTTACATAGCTAATATTTACAAGTGAAAGCTGCCAAAAGCAGTTGTTTTGCTGCTGCTCAACTTTGAAGTGGAAAAGACTGCCATTAGCTCTTTACTGATTGGGTTTGCTTTTTAGGAAATTGAATAGTCTAGTAATATAAACCAGTACAGCAGTGATTGTTGTTTTGTTTTTTGGTCAGTTAAGTTAGATTTTAAGTGCAACCAAATACATTAATTGAACAGTGTTACAGGCAAGTACACTTTAAACTGCTGTTTACATTGTTTGGGAATAGTGTTTTCTGTCTTACTGGAGAAAAATATAGTACTTTAACACGGTTGGAATATTTTTATTTCAGTAACTTACATTTTAAATTCCTTTTACTACTCTTTTGTTTGAGGGGATATTCACCAACACTGGCAATATCAATCTGACTTAATTGTGGCTGAAGCTAGCAGAAAAATTTTCTTTTCATTCTGACTCTTGTCTGTATGGAAGCTGTGATTCCAGAAGCATGAACTTTCCTAATGGTGATTCTGGCTCTTTCACATGCGTAAATTACCACAAATTATACAAAGTAAACATATCATATGAAATGAATTGTAATAGATTGTGAAGTATTAGTTTGAATTGAAAATATGAATGAAAGAGTTCCTGAAAAGAGTTTGGAATCTCACCAGCAGTTCTCCCTGTATTAATAGCGTCCTTCTATAAGAAGCACTGAAGTTACCAATGCTGACTCAGTTAAGTGCTGAATTGTGTGTTAGGAAAAAAGAATTCTGCACAAATTGGGAGGATGGGGGGAATGTGGATACTTGGGAAAGTGGTGACCAACTGGGACCTGACAGCAGTACGGCTTACTGCTCGGCTGAATACAGCATTGTGATCAGGGCTTAGATATCCAAGTTCCTGTAGGTCCAAGCTGGAAGATACTAGCTTGGAGTAGTGCAAGGCTACAGCTTGATATTTTTTGGTACAGCATAAAGCCAGTCCACTGTTACTGTGTTTAGCTGTGGTGCAGGGGCTTCCAAATAACATGAAGAATTAAGTTTAGGGGGGGGGGAAAGATGGTTCAGGAAGGTACAATTACAAGGCTAGGAGCTAAACTAACCCTTATTTTCTTAACCAACAAGTTAAGTCATAGCAAAGTCTGTAAGTAATTATGCACAGGAGATGCTTCTAATTGTAAATTCTTAAACTAAAAGAGCAGAACAGGAACAAGCAGATAAAGATGAATCCTGGATCTGCTGGAAGTAGAAGTGTCAGTACTGAAATGAATTTTTCCAGTAGTTACTTGCATATTTTGGATTCTGTTTTGATTAAAATCTTTGATTAAAGGAAAAGATTTATATTTTTAAAATAAAAAACTATATCTGTAGGGACACTAGAAGAATTGTGTGAAAATGTGGGTATTATGCAGAATGGCAGATGTATGTAGATTTTTAATCACTCCTTCAGATAACATATATTAATCTTCAGTTGAAACCTTGAATCTACTTTCACAGCTTTTGGTCAGCATGTCAGTGACGTCTGCTGTGCAGTTAGACCTCTGTGTATGTGGGACCTGTCAAAAGGTTTTTCCTGTATGCCAGGTTTCCCTCCCGTTGGGTTTTGGTGAACTTGAGTGTGTAGCCATTCAGTTTAGTTAAAAAAAAAATAAAAATCCCTACTGACAGGGAAGTTGCTTTTGAATTCCAAATCCGTATCTAGCATGTTTTGTTTGTCCAGAAATCATTGTAACATTCAGATGTTTCAATTTATTTAAAGTAAGTGTGAAGATTAACATCTTATCCTTGTTTCTTAATGCTAGTTATCTCATAACTTCCATCTCTAATAGATACAGAAAGGGATGTGGCCTTTTTACTTCCTCTCACCATGAAATCATTTATCTGAAGAAACGTTACAATTACAAATGCTATCTGAATAAGTTTTACAGGTTTGGTGGTGTATTCATGTATTTTATACGGTCAGCGCACATGCAGGAGGGATTATTTGATCAGCACTTAACTGCCTGCCAGCTGAAATTCACTGCAGCTCTGAGGAGATTTTCAGCTACATCTAAGCAGTATTAGTTTCCTGGGAGAGCAAACAAACACATAGCCATGTTTTGCAGACATTGCTGTCCCTTTTCTTAACCAAATATGGATGTTGCGTGTTATCTTTAATTTTCTCTTTCCAATGCAAAGAACTCAAGATATGATACAGTTATACATCCTGTATTTCTCGCAGTGAGAACATGTAGAGTTTTCTAAATCCATATCTGATTTTTTTTTTAATTAAGGAAAAATTTTTGGAAGTCCATCTCTGAGTTTGATAGAAGAATTCTGGTGAATTTGGGGTCCAGTAATGGAGCTTTCTTTTAGCCTTTAACTGCTGTTATTCCCTTTTTTTTTGTTTTGTTTTAAATCAACTAGAATGCCCATTTTCTACAATAACCAGGATCAGAACCATTAAAAATGTAATGCTGTTTCTTTTGAAACTGGGTAGTTTAGCATGCTAAATATAAATGAAATATACTTTCAAAAAGTCATATCTATAGGCAGTCCTCATACACATGCTGTATATATGTCTTTGCTCTAGGTATTATTAAAAAAAAATTATTCTGCAGCAAATACATTTTTAAAACACCCACACTGTTACAGTGAAATTAACCACCCCCACCCTACCTCAGCCTCTTTGTACGTGCATATCTTTGTTAGAGATGTGGTGTTTGGATTGGCTTGGTTATGATTGGCTTTCTGTATTTCCTTTGATTTCAGTGTAATTTCACTGAAGTTGAGACAAGACACTGCAGTCAGCCCTTCTGCTCAGGGTGGGGCCAGTTTGCTCTGAGTCACATTCTATTTGACCTCAGTGCTTTTGGTGTCTTAAGCTCTAAATGTTTCCCTGTCATTTTTCTTGCCTTTCTAGATTGATATCACTTAATGACTTTACAGCCATTAAAAGTCACGTATGTGTATGCGTAGGAGCAATAGATTGTACTGTGGCTGTAAAACTTTGCATTTCTGAGACTGCTGCTGCTTTTCCCTTCTAGTGTAGGGTATACATCATAATTTTAACTCGCACTTCCAGTATGTGTGTATTCAAGCCTTACTCATTACCTTCACTCATTGTGAAGGTAATGCACTAATTGTGTTTAAAATATTCCCACTCATATTCACACACTTTTGAGTATCCAGAAGAGGAGAAATCTGTCTTCCAGGGATACCTTTTCTAAGTAAATGTTCCTTAAGTGCCACAGGAGCTTATTCTTTGATCTTTTAAAACTAAATTTACATCTAATTGTTACCCAGCTTACCGAGTAAGGTAACTTTCTTACTGTGTTTCTGGATTACATTGCAGTTTTGGAACTTCTGCCAAATGTTTGTCACTCTGTGTTCACACTGTCCTTACGCATTTATTCAAGAATCTGAAACCAGTAACTTTAGACACAGCAGGATGGATGCCTATGTTATTTCCATGTGCTAACGTTCTTACTCCTGTTAGCTTTCCTCTTCCTAATATGAGTAAGGAGATAAATCCATTCCTGTGCCATCCATTTGGATGATTCAGAGCTTTTTCTTTACAGATGGCTCTTGTCAGCATCAGAGCATACACTTGCATATTTTTCTAATTACTATAATTTACAGTCAGTTTTTTTGTTTTTCTTTTAATGTAAAACATGGAGACTAAGTGCTTCTATTTTTTAAAGTAACTTAAATTCTTATTAGTGTTCATTGCTTTTTCTAATTTTATTACCTTTAAGTGGCATAGGAGCCCTCAGATATTGAGTGCTCTTAATTCTTTTCACGACCCCCTTTTTCTTGTTTCTCCTTTCATACCACTGTTGCATTATCTACAGCTTCATTTGCTCTCTGAGGCATTTTGGTGAGGAAATGAGAGTAGAAATGAGTTATGGTTTTTTTTTTTTGTTCTTGTTTTTTGCTGCCATATTAATTAGAAAATAAAGTCTGTAAAAATGTCAAAGTTATTCAGAGTAGTGGGAAAAGTGCAGATTACAAACCTGTAAGAATGGTAGGAACAGTATTATAGACCAGCCCTAGACAAACTTAATTTCCTTTCAGTATTTCTAACAAGTTGGGTTTTTTTTTAGGAACCGAACCTGCAGATAAAGCGATGATGCAAGCAGCGTGTTATGACATCAATCTTTGCATGGGTCACTTCAAAAACAGAACCATTTTCTGATCTCCTGCTTGAAAATTCAGATGAAGGATAAATTATGGGAGATTGTGTGTTTATACGAAATCATTTTTTTCCCCTTGCTTCTCTGGGCTTTTCCACTGCTACTGGGAAATGTTTAACTAGTAGGATTCTTCTTTTTCTACTTCCTCTTGGGTTTGAAGTCCAGTTTCCTTTTAATACGTTATCTAGTATCTGTTCCTGTAATAAGATCTCAGAAACAAATACAAGTGTTTTGTATTACACAGCAGCTCTAGTTAATAAAGGAAATTCATAGAAATTCAAATACTAGAACAAAAATAAGCATTTACTGTTCAGTGCATACTTAAAATATGGAATTTTTCCAGCAATATTATTAGGCTGTAATTTCTATAGCCTAGGAATGGTTAATTAGCTTTTCACTGCTTGCCTAGAAGGTGTGTATCTTTTTTTGACAAGCATATTTCCTATTCTAATTTGCATTCCTTAAGAGAAAAATCAGTCACCCTTGTGGCTGATAAATCCTTCTTTGTTTTCTTTTAGATTTTCTCTTTTAGATTTGGTTTGTCTTTGGAATATTACCCGTTCAGTGTTCTTTGCTATGTTTGTGTTCCCATGGATAGACACAAATTGTGAGGTACATTACTAATAATTTTCCTGTTCTGAAATACTTGACCAACGAAGTTCTGAGCTACTAGTGATATCAATGCAGGAAGTTATTCTAAACTAGTGATATTTTAAATTCATACTCAAACTTGTTTTTCACTGACTTCCCTTCTAGGACAGTGTTGACCTAACACTATTATACTGTTAAGGAAATGTTAAGGAAACACTGTGTAATGTTACCTTCTGTTTGTTTCCTTGTATTCTATATTTAGTTTCACAATAGCAAGAGCCAGTAGCAACCACTTTAAGTTGACTAACATAGCATATGTATTTTTTTTGTGTGACAGTTTATAGTGTGAAGAAAGCCTTAAGAACTGTGTAGCTAGAAAAAAAAGTTCTTTGAACTTTTATTTAGACATTGCTGCAGTATAAGGCATGAGAAAATGGAGCTTTCCAAGGTTATAAATAACAGAAATAAAACATGGGCAGTAAGCTGTGGTTATAACTGGAAGGAAGAATTTCTTGTTGCAGCAGCCAAATCACTGGTTGGCAATTCTCTGTAGTAACATGGAAGTTGTTAGGGAATGAAAGAAAGGAGGGCTAAAGGCTTTCAGCACCCTGTTCCTCCTTCCATTTAGTTTGAGTTCATCACATGAGACAGATTTTATTTTTTTTTCCGGATGTCAGGGAATGATCAGAAATGAAGCTTAGGAAAAATTCAGTACTAGGCTGAACCAAATGGCTTCTCTTTAGGCTTACTGTATGAAAGCTCTTATCAACCAATATAGTTAGTGCTGTTGGCTGAGAAGTAGCTGTCTGTCTTGTTTTCATAGAGTGAAGGGCCTGTATTTTAATTCAGGTAGATAGCAGGTACAGTGAGGGTTAATCACTTCTGTGTATAATTCTCATTTCTATAAGGCTGAGCTTTTGTGTATTTGAAAA
This sequence comes from Odontophorus gujanensis, assembly GCA_013399175.1. Lineage (NCBI taxonomy): Eukaryota > Metazoa > Chordata > Aves > Galliformes > Odontophoridae > Odontophorus > Odontophorus gujanensis. The sequence goes on along the minus strand of VXAB01004335.1, from coordinate 724,125 downwards.
ATACTGTTTAGCTGAAAATAACAAATGTTCAGCAGTTATGTACGAAGAAAGCAAATCCGTGGATATTTGTTTGTCATAGATCTTGCTCCAAATACTGTGTTATGGACAAGCTGCTGAAGTAGAATGTGATCCGAGTTCAGTTTCAATTAAAACAGATTTCTATTAGGTCTGCCTTATAAAGATTGAAAAATATCTGAACCCTGAGAAATTGTGAAGACTTGGAGTATTCACTTAGTATCAGGAATGTGATCTTTTTTTTTTTTTTTTTTTTATAACCAAAATAACCACTGGGAAACTTGTTATGTAATGATTGTGTTGCACTTCAGAATTATTTTTTGGTGTGTGTAGAGAACAGTTTAATATATTTCCCTCTTTATTGCTTGTCTTCGTTACTTTTTGCAATGCTTTTAAAGCAATATGCCAACCTGATCACTTTCTGCCCCTGAATCTGAGTAGATAATGGGAAGATTTGATACTGCTTTAATTCCTGAAGGCTGCAGGGGTGATAATTGGTAAAACTGTTGAGCAGGAATCAGTCAAGGTGTTGAAAGTAATACGTACTTGGTAATCTGTTGTATTGTGCTATTTTTCCCTTGGGATTCTTCACATGCTAATTTAAGAGATGAAAATACTGATGTCCACCAGCAATTAATTCCTTTGTCAAAAGGAATCAGTATCTCTCTTACACCTTCTGTAGATTCAGACTGGAGTCAGTGATAGTAGCATTCATAACTTGAAAGGAAAAGGGTTTAGGATGGGTTAGGATTAGTACTGTTTATATGCATACACGTGTGTGCTAAGTTTTGGTTGTCATAAAATAGAAATTGTCACTTGACTTTATTAGTCTTTTTAGTTCTGAAAAATCCAAGTTCCTTTCATTAAAGTTTTTTCTCTTCTGTTTCACTCAAAAAGTTGCCTGGGTGTTCTGTGACTTCTTAAAAAGCATACTTGGGAATGATTTTTATATATGTTGATAAATAGCGTATGTGCTCAGCGTGCATTATGTGCAATTGGTTTCTAGGTTTGGTTGCTAATTGTTAGTCTTTGAGAAGATCCTTTTCAAATACTGGTCTAGGATAAGTATGTATTTGGGCACAGGAGCATGTGTAGAGTACCTTGTATGTTGTACTAAAATGACAATGTCCAGAACTATACTTTCAGCAATAATTCATGCATATAAATTGCACTGAATGCTTGAAAATATGAGTGCTCTTGGTTATATTCTAACAACTGTGGCAACTGGGAGAGATGCCAAAAGAGCATAAGAAAGCATGTGTTGCTCCTGTTTTCAGAAAGGTCAGGAAGGAAGAAAAGGAAACAACAGGCTGGTCATCCTCACCTCAGTTCCTAGGGAAGCAAGGAAACAACTAATCCTGGAAACCGTTTCTATGTACAGAAAAGAAAAGAAGGTGATTGGGATTAGTGGATATGGATTCAGAAATATGAAATATAGTTGACAAACCTGATGACCTACTACGGAGAAATGGGTAGCAAGAGACAAATGACGGATACTGCCTGCTTCAATTTCAGTAACCTTCCTATAAGGTCCTTGTATGAGCTGGTGCTGATGAAATATGGGCTGGATTAACAAACAGACTGTGGTGTGGATGGTGCAGAGCTGCACCTGTGGAGGAATAACTCCATGCACCAGCAGTGACCCAGCCATCAGATTTAAAAAAAAAAAGAAAATTCTCTGTTTAGAAGGACCTGAAGATGCTGAACACCAGGGTAAACGTGAGCTAGCAATGTGTCCTTGTGTTGAAGAAGGCCATGGTTCCTTGGTCTGCGTTAGGGGAAGCATTGCTAGAAAATAAGAGTTTTCTTCCCCTCTGCTCTGTGCCATTTCTAGGGTCCGCAGTACATGTGATAGGAAAGAGTACTGTAACAGTATACTAAGGTGTTCAAGAGTCTGGAGCATCTGTCATGTGAGGATAGGTTGAGAGAGCTGAGTGTTCAGCCTTGAAAATAGAAGGCTCTGGGAGGGATCTCATAAATGGACGTAATTGAAGAGTGAGTGCAAATAGCTGTGGAACCAGGCTCTCCTCAGTAGTGCCCAGTGACAGGACAAGAGAAGTTAGGCATAAACTAGAATACTGGAGATTCCCTCTGGTCTTAGAAATCATTAAGGTTGGTCAAGGTCAGTAATGTCATCTAGTCCAACCATCAACCTATCACCATCACACCCACTATCACCATTTGTTTCAGTGCCACATCTACATGTTTCTTGAAAATTTCCAGGGATGGGGATTCTGCCACCTCCCTGTGTAGCCTGTTTCAATGCCTCACCACTCTTTCTGAGAAGTTTTTCCTAATATCCAATATGATATCCAACCAGAAATCAGAATCAGAAAACACTTTTTTTTTTTTTGTTTTGTTTTTTTTTAACCATGTGAGTGATGGAGTACTGGCATAGGCTACCCAGAAAGGCTGTGGAGACTCTTCCTTAGATCTCTGTAAGCCCCTGAACGTGTCTCCAGGCCCTCTGCTCTTGGTGACACTGCTTAAGCAGAGTCTTAATCTGACTCTGAGACTCTCAGATCTAAATCTGAGAGCTCCTCACTGAATAGAGGAAAAATATTCTTAGATTTATTTCTGCACTCACAAAATTTACTTACAGTCAGTGCTACTTAGGTTGTATTACATGTAATGACTAGGTAGTTCTTCAGATGACACTGATATGAGTGCAGTTTCCTACTTGGAACAATTACTGATAAGTTTTGAGGTTCTTTCCTTGTGGAGCACGGAGTGTTTCTTTCAGAGGGTTTTTAAATTTTGTTTGGAAAATACAAAATGCAGTGGAGAACAGAAAATAATTAGAAGGTCCACTACCTCAGTCAACTTCAATCTGGTGTTAAAGGTAGTACTTAACAAAGAAATTTGGTCCACTTGATGTATAACTAGGTGTGCTTTAAAAAAAACTAAATTATTAGAAAGATTGATTTACGCTCCTGGATTGTGAATTTGGAGTGGGGATTATGAACTAAACAACGTGGGCCTCAGCAAAAAAGCTTGGGAACCACTGACTTGTTCTTGTCAACTCTCTTATTGTCTGGGCTCTTATGCATCTCTGAAAATTTAAACCACATAATCACTGAACTAGTACTGCCTTTTGTAACACACAGTTTTTGTGTGTTGATATCTTAATTGTAGGAGTATTCCTTAATGTTTTGGTTATGTTTGGGGGCATGTAGTTGGTTATATGCTCAGTGGCACTGTCATTTTGCAATGTATTGTGAAATTATAAACATTTTAAGAGGTTGCACCACTAATGTAAACTTACTCCCTTCTTTTCCTCTGTTAGGAAGAAGAAATCAAAGAAATTGCAATAACTCATCATGTAAAGGAAGGACATGAGAAAGCAGACCCTTCACAGTTTGAACTTCTGAAAGTTCTCGGGCAAGGATCCTTTGGAAAGGTTGGTAATCTAACTCCTATGGAGTCAGGTATTCTGTTACAGACTCAACATTTCTGGCACTTTAGTGAGTATTGTCTGTACCAAGATCCCAGTAGGTGCAAATGCTCCAACTTAAAAATGAAACAGTAACTTTTTGTGACAGATCATTGAGAGAGAATGGAATATGCAATATCAGACAACAGAGTCTTTTGATCAGTTTTCATACTTAATTGAAGATCTAAATAAAATAGTAAGTTCTAGTATAGGATGTTAAAATTATCTTAGATATTGGAAAGAGTAGAATAATCTAATTTCTCTTAGTGGAAAGAAAGTAGTTAGTCATGTTATTGGAGTAGTAATTCCAGTTATCTGATGGACTTTAGATACAGAAGGTGATTAATCTAATCTCCTACAGCTTTTTTAATATTCTCATATACCATTACATCTCTGTGCTTTTTTTTTTTTTAAAGGACAGCTAGAAAACCTGTGGCAGAGTTTTTTTTCCTTTTTCTAAATTGTCTTTACATCTTTTACTAGAGACATTTAAAAATATATATCCCACTTATGAAAGCCTTTTACACTGAAAAAGAATCATAAAGATTGGAAAAGACCTCTAAGGTCATCTAGTCCAATGTCCACTTAAGTTGAGGCTGATTGTACTTCACTGATATCTGCAGAACTCATCCGAAGCATGTTATTACAGTCATGCTTTGACACAAGGCTGTTTCTCACTCTTTTATGTGTTAAAAAGAACAATTGTTGAACTTTGATTTACATAATTTTCTGGTTCAATCTTTGTACACATTTATTTTCATATCAGACACATTTTCATTAGCACATTTGCTCTACCATCTTATAAATTTTATTGTGACAGAGCTACTCAGAGATAAATATGAAAGTTTTGTTTGATCATAAAGTTGAATTTTGTGTATCAGATTTGTCTTGTCTTCTAAGAGAATCCAAATTCATTCCTCCTTTTATTCAGTGAAATGAGTTAAGTTAAACCAGAATTACTTTGGTAGGTTGCTTACTTAGAACCTTTTAGATTATGAAATGAAACAATAGTATGTAAAAATGCAAGGAAATTTCTGTTTGTGTTCACAAGAATCTAAAGAGAACTGTGAAGGGAAGGTGGAGCTAGTAGTAGAATTAGGATGGAGTAACAAGGAGGAGTTTCATTGGAATACTGTTCACTCAAATTTCACAGCAAATATATTAATCTGACTTGCCTTTATTTTCATTTAAGAGTTCTTTTTTATTTTCTGTGCAGGTATTTCTTGTCAAAAAAATCTCAGGGTCAGATGCCAGGCAGCTTTATGCAATGAAGGTATTGAAAAAGGCCACATTGAAAGGTAAGCACTGTTTGGAGCAAGGAAATAGGGAGATCACAGGCATTGTGACCAAGAAGTCTTTCCACACACAAGTACTCTACAGATCGTGTGTGTCTTAGAGCTACTTCTTTTAAGCAGCAAATAGCAGAATGCAGTGATTTCTACTGTAAAACTGAAAGGATTTAGTTAACAGTACAGTATTGATGGAATTACAGAAGGAAGGAGGTTTGCTTCTCTACCACGTTGAGTGTTAGATCTTCCTCAGTGATGGTGGCTTAAAAGAGTAGTTGTTACATCTGCTGCCTGACTTGCACTTGAACTGTTCTCTGAAACTTAATATCCTTCCTTATTTCATCTGCCTCGTATCACAGAAGATAACAGTTAATACCGTTTGCTCATTTTATATTTATGTTATGATATTTATAAGTGAATTGTGCCAAATGCTTTATTCTGAAAGTTCTAAACGCTGGAGTTCAAGTCCATATTATTTCTTTTAATTTCAGAAGTATACAGTTCCTTTTCACAAAACTTTTGGCACTTGATCTTGGATATATATATTTGATGAAAACTTAACTGTCTAAGTTAAATGAGCTAAAGTGACTTTTGAAGTTCATCCTTTTTTAACTGTCAATTAAAATGAAAGCAGTCTCTTACACTAATCCCTTAACCTCAATGTGTATTTATTGTTTTATGTCATTGTTCATATTTCAGTCTATTTATAGTTCTAAGTCAAAACTGTGCTGGAGTTGAAATGGTAATTCTGAAGTAGCTCTGTCAGTATCTGACAGAGGTATGACACCTGTGTTACTGATATAAGCCTGATTGGCAGTTCTAACTTTTTTTTTTAATTGGAAAATAGTCATAGAATGACTCGTAAACAGAAGCTTCACACTTGTACTGAACCTCTATTAAAACGTCAATTTTTTCTACTTAAGATCTAGTGCCAAATGTCTATCTCAAATCTCATTGTACTTCTCAGTCATTTAAACCTATTAGAGAGGGTGTGAGTTTTTTGAACCGTTTCCTATATTCTAATTGCTCTGTTTTGTGACACGTGTTATTCTCATCATTTACTTCCTATTTTTCTGAAATTGATTTCCACTCATTTAAAGTCCTTTGATGTCTTTAATATCCTTTCATTCCCAAGACTGTTAATAGCTTAGGATTAGAGTCAAAGATATTTAGCACTTGCTTTTTTCAGATATTTGAGAGCCTGTCTCCATTGCTTTTCGAATGTGGATTAATCTTGTGTATAAAAAGTACAGTACAAACTGTGGATCTAGTTTTGTGTGTGCATGGGGAAACAGATAAATACTGAAGCTAGCATTTGAAAAACAGACATTTTGGGGCACTAAGTGCTTGAGGGTGCAAATGTCTTGAACAGAAAGGTGATGCTAGCAGGAGGATATCACATTTTTCATTCTTCGTATCTGAATTTTCACATGCTCTGGAGCATCATTTGTTTTGTGTTTTAAGAAGAGCAGAGTTTCAAACAAATGAAGGTTATTACTAAAATAATAAGGGAATAATGCTCTTTTTTAATAATTGCATCTTCCTTTGAGATCTAATGTTGTAACTTTAAATAACACACTAATACTTGATTTGTCCAAGTTTCCGTAGTTCTTTCAAGTCTGCTTCATGATATTGTTTTTCTGAATGAAAGCTCAAACAGTGACCTACAGACATGTGTAATACTATTGTATGTGATTTTAAGTGTATCAGGAAGTGCATGAGAAATGCTAACTTGTAATATGAGTTCTATTTTCTTAATCTTGCTTATGTTTTATTGTAGTTCGAGATCGAGTTCGGACAAAAATGGAACGTGATATCTTAGTAGAAGTTAACCACCCTTTTATTGTCAAGTTACATTATGGTGAGTTCGAGGGGAAAAAAAAATACATGTCTATGTCTTACAAGTAAATGCTTGTCAAGGTACTAACTAACATTACCTACAGTTCAAAGAATCACAGAAAAAGTGTGCTATCTGAATCTTGATCATGCACAAGATTTCTGTATGTAGTTAACTTCATGACTACATGCATAGTCTTAAATCTTTCTTTATAAAATCTTATCCTTGCCTTACTCTGTAGAAAATATGCAGTGGCATCACTTCCCAGATTCATTAAAGTTAATATCTTCATTATTGTCATTGACAGTGGGTGAGTGCACTCTCAGCAAGTTTGCTGATGACAGCAAGCTGTGTGGTGTGACAGGAACACCAGTGGGATGGGATGCCATCCAGAGGGATCTGGACAGGCTTGAGCAGTGGGCCCAGGTGAACCTCATGAGGTTCAACAAATCCAAATGCAAGATCTTGCACCTAGGTCAAGGCAAATCCCACTACCAATACAAGCGGGGAGATGAAAGGATTGAGTGAAGCCCTGCTAAAAAAATCTAGGGGTACTGGTGGATGGGAAGCTAGACATGAACCAGCAGTGTGCCCTTACAGCCCAGAAAGCCAACTGTATCCTTGGCTGCATCCGAAGAAGTGTGGCGAGCAGGGCAAGGGAGGTGATCCTCCCCCTCTACTCTGGACTTTTGAGGCCTCACCTGGAGTACTGCATCCAGATATGGAGTCCTCAGTACAGGAGAGACATAGACCTGTTGGAGTGTGTCCAGAGAAGAGCCACAAAAAATGATCCAAGGGATGGAACACCTCTCCTTTGAGGACAGGCTGTGAGAGAGCTGGGTCTGGTCAGCCTGGAGAAGAGAAAGCCGCAGTTGGCCATTCAGTATGCAAAGGGAAGCTACAGGAAAGAAGGGGACAGACTCTTTAGCAGGATCTGTGGTAATAGAACAAGGGGAAGTGGTTCCAGGCTCAATGAGGGTAGATTTAGGTTGGAGATAAGGAAGAAGTTAGTGACGGTGGTGAGGCACTGACTGGAACAAGGTTGTCTAGAGATGTGGTTGATGTCTTGTACCAGGAGACATTCAGAGCAAGGCTGGATCAAACCCTAGGGAACCTGATCTAGCTGTGGATGTCCCTGTCCATTGCAGGGGTGTTGAAAGGGACCTTTAAAGGTCACCTAGTGCAACTCTAAGGATTCTATGTTTCTATTATATGAAAATTGATGGAAAAAATTCATTTTAATTTTAATAGCATGGACATCCATAAAAATATTTATGTTGAAGAGAGGAAATTAATGTTCTTAAAATATTGTTGGAAGGTAAACTGAGAAGATAACATAGACAAATAGTTAATTTTTTATTGTTGAATTTGTTTGTTTCCTAAATTTTAGGACCATTTTTTACCTACAGTTCAAATCTCAGCTCTCTGTAGCTATAACGTGGCTTAAATAACATTGTCAAGTAGACAGTGAAAGCCACTCATTTGCAAACTAGACTAGATCTCGCTGCTAAACTAAGTTTCCTGAAGTTTTAGAATGCATACTTTTGTTACTGATTTGCTCTTCTGAGTGTTGGCTTTCTTACATTTATATGCCATAGTACCAAAGTATAGTGCATTTTGTTGTTCTTTAGACATTATGTTGGTGATATGCTTTACTTTTATATGGCATGAGAGTTGCTTTGTTAATGATGGGGAAGCATTTAATAATCTTAAATACATTTTTTCACAAGGATTTTTTTTTTTATTTTGTTTTTATAAATTAGAAGGAAGATTGGAAAGATTAAGAAAGGTAAAGAAAATCAGAGTGAATTATTGAGTATGTTATTCTTCTAATCATGGGTAGAATTAAATAATGTTTCATGCTTTTAATTGATCTTTTCAGCTTTTCAAACAGAAGGGAAGCTATATCTTATTTTGGATTTTCTCAGGGGAGGAGACTTGTTTACGCGTTTATCCAAAGAGGTAAACTTTTTTTATTTGAAAAACATATATTAATAGAATTAGACTTTAAATTGCCTATATTAGGAAGGTTTGCTCTTTATAACATAACTTTCATTGAATAAAACTGTAAAATTTTTTTTAACCAGTTGTGTTTTTGTTTCACTTGATTTTTTTTCCACACAAGTAGTCATTTTGTGAGAATGCTGTTGATAAGTTAGACTAAGCCTTTTTTTTGTTTGCTTTTTGTTGTTGTTTTTGTTTTTTTTTCAGAAACAAGCAGTCTTTCTGTATTGCATTCTACTCCTTGCTTAGATTTTCTTCTCCAATTGCTACCACAATTTGTTGTCTCAGAAAGAACATGAAGTTATATGAAGCATGGACTTTCAGAAACTTTCTGTTTCTTGTAGAGATTTCTCTTGCCAAATGTACTAAATATTGGCTTTTTTTGTAGAGGTAACAACAGCAAGTACTTGGGATCACTTCTTTAACAAAGTGAATATATGTACTTTTTTAATTCTTACAAAGACCACTTTCTTAGGTCAGTCTTTGTTCTTCCTCTTCTACAGTTAAATCTCAGACTGCATCTTGACATTTTTATCATCTTTCTAAGCTCTTTTTGATAGTCTTGGAGAAATTCAGGCATTTGAGTTTTAATCTCTTTGTCTGGAAATATGTTCACATCCAATGAAGGGGTAGTCTACTTCTTTAAATGCTTCCATTTTTCAGTTCACTGCCATGCATGTTTTTGTTCTCTTGACCAATCAGGAGTAAATAACCTATTTTGCAGAAAGTGTAATATAGTACTGCCTTCAGAAGTATGTACTTGTGAAACAGTATTGATTATAAAATTCTAGGTTTTGTATAACCAAACATTGAATTTCTAGTTGTTTTTTTAATAAGCAAGGAGAGTGAGTACTATGAAAGATGATCTGGTGTTGCAGAATAGTCCACAATCAATCAAATTCTGGATTGTTTACTTGACGCTAATGTAAACTTTGTAGATTTTACATGTCAAATAATTGTTCTACTTTTTTCAGGTGATGTTCACAGAAGATGATGTTAAATTTTACCTAGCAGAATTAGCACTTGCTTTAGACCACCTCCATAGTCTTGGAATAATATACCGGGACCTAAAACCAGAAAAGTAAGCAGCAAATGAAGTGTGTTAATTTGATTTGTGTAGCACTTCAATCAAAGCCTGTATTTCTGAATGTTAAATTTTAAATTTATATGCATGAGTGGAGATGGGGGGGGGGGAAATTGTAGACTTCTTTAGTTAAAAAGATTTCATTTCTACTCAAAAAGGAGCATCTAGTTTGAGTGATATGCCAAGGACTGTATGTTGCTGTAAGTACAAAGTATACTGAAATGTGAGTACCTTTACACTGAGAAAGACATCTTTTAGCTTTTTAGTTTGGTTGCTACTGAATTGCACTTAAAAGCTTAAAAATAAACACTTTTTCTAATGCTGATTATTAGAATATACTAAAAGATGAAAATAGAGTGTCAAGTGCTTATTTAATATGTTGGCAATCGGGAAATTACACTGAAAATTTAGATTAAGCATGGATCTAAAAACTCCAGTGTAGTGTTACCCTTCAATAAATTAGTTGTATCTGTCTCATCCAAAGGATTAAATTCTGTCTCCTGTTTTTATGTCTTCCATAACTTTTTCAGTGTTAGAAGATGTAAGGAAGAAATTGCCAAGTGATATCATCTGTAAAAATTTAAAACATTTCAGATAAAAATGCAAACATTAATGTATGTTTTAGTACCTGAAAAGGAGTCTACATGAAAATGCAGTGTGTGCTTCTCCTTTGTTGAACTTGATAAGGTCATTAATATACTCTGCCTCATTGCCAGGACATCTGAAAGCCTGAAGTCCTGCTGTCCTTGATTTCACTTCTCTGTTATGGCTATGTGGAGAACCTAAAAAGTCTTTGTGAGATAACTACCTTATACCAAATATTAACAGAAAAGAAAATACATAACAAGTATTACAGAATTTGGCAGTTACAGAGGGCTCCGATTAGTACAGCTTCTTCTTTTGTGCATCTTTTGGAAATAAAACACAAATTTTAAAATGTTATGCCTTATCTGACAAGGAGGAGAAAGTTTTATTCTTAGATCAGAAATCTGCTGACAATTAGTTTCAAGGGGAAAAAGAGTGAAATTATAGTTGTAAAAAGCCAGAGTAACTGCTGCCTCAAATAGCATTTAAAATGAAAACTAAGAAGTGTCTGTACCAATAGAAGAATCTTAGATTTAAACCTTGCATGTATCTAACACAAAATCTTTTAAAAAGTTGAAGTTGGAAGAGATAGCAGTAACTCAACTGTGAGGCAAAGTTTTCCTCTATGGAAACTGGAAGGAAAAGGGTGGTGTGCATCTAGCTTGTCTCTCATTGCAATAAATGCAGTGGTTGTTAAGGAGAGTTGGTATCTCTAATGTAAAAACTCTGATTTTTGTGATATTCTGATTGGAATAGACAGGCTCTGAACTTTGGGACCGATTGGATATAGGTCCTTTGGCACAACATGAGAATATTTATTAATGTTACTTAAAGTGGTGAACATTCTTTGAAACCATAATTACAAATTAATGAAAGTTTTGCATATGTACGCAAGCATAACAGTTCTTGCTCAGTTTAGGAGTAATAAAAATGTAATTCTCATTACCATAATTAATTTAAAAAAAAAAAAACATATGTTACAGGTGGCCAAAGCTAAAAATTCAAGCTAAGTTGTTTAAATTCAGCAGGGAACGTAATAAATGGATAAATAAAAATCTGATATGCTGAATCTGTTTCATAATCGTTAATAAGGAAGAACTGATGGATAAGAAAATGTGTACTTTCTAAGTATCTCCTCCTAATGATTCATTTTCATATGCCCACTTTTTGTCTCTTTGTATATGCTCTTCTGTTGATTCTCAGATGTTGTCAGTACGTTGTTTGAAACAATAGTTAAGACTGTTTTTCTGTTTGTTTTTTTTTAGCATCCTGCTTGATGAGGAAGGACATATCAAATTAACAGGTGAACAAAAGGCAACTGCAACATACAGATTTTTTCTGTTCATACTTTGAATTTCCCCCTTTTTTTCGGTAGAGCAATGCAGTAAAATCAGCACTTTTAACTAGTAGATTCTTCTGCTGTAGACAAGATAATGTAATTAATTTAGAGTAGATAAAATATGTATTCATATGTTTTGAAAGTCTATCTGGCATTATGACCCCATAATAATGCTTTGGGGATGGGGGTTGCGGGCAGAGAGATTTTGAATTTCTGTATATATGTATTTAGCTGTGTATATTTATGACTGATAAAAGCATCACATTTCATGTTGTGGTAAAGGTTTTGTCCATTACTGATTCAAAGTAAATAAAGGCATTTTGAACTGTATTTTCTTCCAGATTTTGGCTTAAGTAAGGAATCGATTGATCATGAAAAAAAAGCCTACTCTTTCTGTGGAACAGTAGAATATATGGCACCAGAAGTCGTTAATCGACGAGGCCATACACAGAGTGCTGACTGGTGGTCTTTTGGTGTTTTAATGGTAGGTTTCTGGTAAACTCAATAATAGCAAAACTGCTTTACAAGGTTTGGTGAAATAAATACTGAACTGGTATGGTGACCTTTAAATGACTTAAATGAATTTTCTTGTAACTACAAGAAAATTTCAAGTACTTGGAAATTAATAACAATACAACAGTGTTTGGATCAGGATTGTGTGGATCAGACTAGGTCTCATATCAGCACCAACGATATGCCATCCTTTTGTTATTGCTGAACTGAAATACTGTGCATCTATTGTGACTTGAATATTACAGAGACTAACAGGAGTGCTAAAAGATACAAGAAAAATACTGTGTCTTCCAATTTGAGGAAGATGTTTAGATCCATGTTCTATATATAAATTTGTTCTCAAGAGGACAAAAACTGATAAGATTCCAGTGTAACTATAACTTGTTAGAATAATGACAGCAGTTGCTTGTGCATGTCAAAACTAAAACCTAAATGATGCTGAACTGATAGGGATGCTCAGGAGGACCCACCTGACAGTGTTTCTGCAAGGAGCTAACTTCTGCTGAATTTGTAGGGTCAGGGGAAATACACGTATCAAATATGGCTTTGGAGAAAAAACGCAGTATTTTAGGAATACTTAATGGCCTTTAATATATATAATTTTTGTGTGCATTTTTACTGTGAAGTTAAAAATAACTATTTTTAAAGGAAATTTTTTTTACTGCTTCTGTAGTATATCCACAATTGTAACAGTACAGTATGTGTGCTTTGTAGTACAAGAAGGACTTTTGTGTCTGAAAATGTCATCGTATCATATTTTAATCATCTAGAATGCTGTTATGATCTGAAAACTGACTAAGTAAAAGTAGCACCTGATGACTAAACTCTCTCCAGACAGACAAGCACAGACACACACTCTCAAAACTGCTCATTTTATCATTAAGAACGCATTTAATCATTACTGTAGGCTTTGAGCATGCAGTCAATTAGAGGAAAATTACGAAGAATTGGCAAAATATCTCTGATTGATGATAATGCAAACATAGTTAAACTTCAACTTTAGTTAATAGAGCTGAAAAATACAGTTTTGTGCTAATGAAGTGCATGTTGATGTTGAAAATTGCTGAAATACATTAGACATGACTGGTATAATTTTCAGTCTAAATGCCCTGCATTTTGAACACCTCAACTTCAATTTTAAGTATGAAAATATGACCTTAGAAACCAGATCCTCTAAATTAGTGCACAGAATGCAGTGCAGTTTTCTGAGACGTATTTTTCTTGTATATCTCTAGTTCAGATGCTAATTTTCGTAGGCATTCTGTATCTGTCCATTCTTAATTCAAATCTGTGTTGATTTGAGAAGAACTGTGGTGGTGGTGTAATATGGGTACACAGTATCTAGACTGGACAGAGCTTATAGCATTGACTAGGAAGGTAATAAATCATTTTTCACCATCTCCTGCTCTTCTTCATATTAGGGCATAAAGTACATGTAAACCATTATTGAGCAGTAACTTCTAATCTGTCCTTAAAACAGTGAATGTTTTCAGGATGCCAGACATCTGAAAATGTTCATTTAAAGTTATCAGAAACATTACAGATTTGTAGAGGTACCCTCCTGCTGAAATAAATAACAAATGGTAACTAGGGAAGGCAAATGTTGTCTTAAAGTACTATTGGTCTGCAGGCATTGGACTACAGTATTTTTTTGTGAGGTAACACCTGTTAAACTGTTGGTACAAATGGCTATGCTTCTAACAAATGTGAGCTTGCTAAAGTAACTTATTATTAATCTAGATCATTTCAAGTACACTAATTAAGTATAACATGTAATAACACTGATTTGCTCTTTAATCTGTGTAGTTGATGAAGCAGATCATTCTAAACTAAACAACAGAAGAAAAAATAGAGATTTTGGTAATTTTGCTTTAATTCTTGCACATCTTCCTGGCAATTACGTAAAAACAGTTCAAGTTGAAAGTAGTGCTTTTTTGTGTTGCCTGTTTATTAACTTCAAGTTTCTATATATAAGTATATATGTAAAAAATAATAGAGTTCACAGTATCTAGTAACTCTTAATGATAATTTTTTTTAGGATAGTAAGAAATTTAAAATATATTTTAATAAAACACATTTCGTATTTAAGAATACTACAGTTATACATTATTCACTGAGGTTATCACTGTACATTTTTTATATTTAAAGATTGAATGTTTGGATCATAACAGGAAGATCAGAGGACATCTTATTTAGGATGATTTAAGCTTGTATGAACTATTCAGAGTTCTTTTATGATTACTTCAATTTTGATGGCTTTAAGTGTGTTGTGAACTTTCATTAAACTAAATTATTTTTCAATTCTTAAACCAAAAATCATGATTCCTGCCTCATTACTGGCTACCATGTCTGCTATCAGATGGCTTTCAGTACCTCAGTTAGATCTGGTATCCCTGCAGAAATACTGCAGCGCAATAGAAGTTTCTTTGTATTCACCTGATTTTACTTGGTCGCTTTCAGAACAGATCAGTATTTTAACAGTGTCTATTGCCTTCTGCCAGGCACTGTACAATGTGCATGCATGTACTGTGTAGCTCCTATGTGTTCCTTCAGACATTATTTCCACTGTACACATGCAGTAACCACTTTTTCATCATGCATGTCTTTGTCAATCGACTAACCTTTTTCCCTCTTCCAATAAAGACTATGTACGTGCAGATTTTAAACATTCTAATATTTTTAAATATCTCTGCATGAGGACAAATTGTCACTAACTTTTGAAAGGGGAACCTTTTTCCCTACTCCTGCCCTCTTGGAAACTAAAATATAGTTGTGTAGCTCAAGTTTTCTAAAAGTAAACTTTTAAGGCAGAAGTGGTACACAAAACAATATAGTCTAAATTGTTTGGATGAAAGCATGCGAAGCAAGGTATCAATCTGGGAGGATATTTTGCAGCATTAAAATGGCAGAGGCTGCTCAATACTCGTAGTCATTTAAACTGTACAGTGAGAAGTTGTTTTGCACAGACTTGATTGTTAATATGCATGAATTTTGGAAGGTTAAGATGCTGAGTAGTTTTGTCAAAAATTAGATTCTTGTCCAGGTAATGTAATTGATGAAAGTTTTACTCTATACAGTTTGAAATGCTCACTGGTACTCTACCTTTCCAAGGGAAAGACAGAAAAGAAACCATGACTATGATTCTCAAGTGAGTACACTCTTATTTATATATCTCATCAGGTATTCTACAGGAATGCCCTCCGGGCTGCAATATCTAATTTCTACTCTTCCCTCATTTCCAAAGGTACTTGTAAATCCTCACTCCCTATTAATTCCCTTTGCCATATATCTAATTTGCCTTTCTATTCCTCCCCCATACCAGGTACAAAGAATTTTCATAGCAGCTCTTTAATCTATAATAACAACTTCTTCAACCATATTATCTTTCCTGTCTTAATTCCATAATATTTTAACCTTCTTATCCTTTTTGATATCCTATACATTTTTTTCCTTGTTGTTGTATTGCTTTTTTCTTTTGAGAAAGTATTTTCTCTCCTTTTCCTTCTCTTTCTTACCAGCTCCTCACCCTGCTACTTTATATTACTACTGTTGCCAGGAGCTTGCTTCCCCAAAACTTCCCTTACGTATTATCCTGTGACTTATCCAAGCTCCAGTTTTCCTCTTTGCTATTTGTAGTATAGGTTTTGCATTAGCTATATTGTGGAAATTGCTTTCCTTCATGCAGTTAACATACTTGTCTTTGCTATTAAGGCCTGCTTTTTATCTTTACTGTTGCCCTACATCTTTTTTGATCTAATACAACTTATAATGTAGTAGTCCCACGTTAAGAACTGTAATCCAACTTTGTGCAAACTATACTGTTTTATCATGTCATAGTTTCATTTCTCTGTCCAAACATTTTTTACTAACACCATTTTTTTTTTCCTGGAAGCTCATAGGACAGTTTCAATTTTCTCATTTGTTTCTTCTCTCACTGTTTATTAGAGTCCTTTGTCCTGTTACCACTAAGTATCGAAACTGGCACTACTTTTGCACCAACAGCCTGCTTTTAAAAATGAATATATTAAATTATTTCATATTTTTCTAAGAAATTTGCATGTGAAGACTACTAGAAAGCATACTCATTTATTTTCCTGGCTTTTGCATTCATAGCGCATATATATAGCTGTTCTTTGCACCTGCTTTTCTTTCTGTATTTGTAGGTATATTTAGTGGCACTAATTACTACTGTCTCAACACCATGCTGATTTATATCTCCATGTCATGATCATTCGATGTCTTTAACTAAAAAGCTCTATCTATTCACAGCAAGTATAAACGTGTTCTGCCCACCTTCTGTTTACAAGAAAGTGGTCTGAGGTTGTTCTGCTGCACTCACACTTATGTTAGGAGTAAGCTAGGAGTCATGCTTACTTTTATCCGTGTCTCAAAAAATGTATTTCTCTTCTTTATCTACCCGTCTGCACGTGACTCCATTTTCTTACTTGACCGTCTTCCCACTGGTGTTGGCATGTAGATTATCCTTCTTGCAAGTTAACTGATGTTTGTAATTAACTTTCAGATTTCATCTGAGCATGCATCTCTAATTCCCTTTCAAACTTCCCTCAGCTTCCAGTCTTTATAACTGCTACTTGTTTCAGAAAGCTGCACAAAAAATGTGGTGTGAAGTAAAGAATTTTAGATATGTTTTAATGTTCAGTACAACAATTCTGTACGTATGTTATGTAGGTTATTCCAAAAGTAATGCCTCCTGTTATTTGCATGCAAACTGCAACAAATATAAAGAGTACAATAACACTATTTGATTGAGCAAATTCTCAGCTACAGAACACTCATTTTCAACAGAGCTAACAACATTGGCTATACATTTTCCAGTAATGAACAAGAGGCTGCTTCCCTTACTCACAAAAAAATATGTATAAGCAGAGGTAACGCACTGTCGCCGCTGGTGCAACACACCACCCACTGCCTCACTGTGCTCACATCCACTGTTTGATCCCCATAAACATTCAGCAAGCATTCCTGAAAGTCAGTGGGTGCAATTGCTTTCTGCATGAAGGAATTCAATTCCATGATTTTTGCTCCATGTGCACTTCCATGTCATGCACCATTTGTCAGACTGCTGCTCTTCTGCCATCTGTCACATGGCAAGAAGAAGTAATGGGATATTGGTGGGAAGGTTCAACCTTTACTGCCATACCACCATCTGCCTCTGATGTTGCAGGCCAACATAATAAAATAGGAGGCATTACTTTCAGAGCAGCTCTCAAACGTACATGCATACAAATCTGTTTTGTTGTTGATAATATGAACAGCTAAAACATATATATATATAAAGGTTTTTTTATACGTTCACATTTTTTGTCTGGCCCCTTAAATATTAGTGAGTGGCAGTGTTTTCTTTGTGTTTTGCATATAATAGTAAATACACTGTATTTCTCCTTATTGTTTTCTTAACTGTTTAAAATGAACAAGTGTGCATCTGAATTCATCTTTTCACTAAAGTGCAGCACTTTTCTTACTCTCTTTTCTTGAAAAATCTGCAAAAAAAAAAAAAAAAAATTACATTCATCTCACAACATGTGTTTTACCAGGCTCCTTATTTCTTGCTGAGACAAGTTTTTATTTTTGTGTGTTTTACCTATAACTGAGAAACACTGCTATTTGAAGAAACCATAGTTCGAAGCAATAGTTAACCTTTTTTTTCTTTTCTCCTTTACTGACGTGGTATGCCTTTGTATAAAATTCTGTCTTCATCCATCAGGAATGTCAGGAAAAAAAATTGCTGTCACTCATGTAGTTTTCAAGAAATAGGAAATAGAAATTTTATAGGAAATCTCAGGACGCAGTGATTTTGTTCTTTCTACTGTGTCAAATGGCCACTGAGGGATTTTGTGGAAGGTACTCCTTCATGACAGAAAGAATGCATTGGTTGTCTTTGTGTTCATGTCTTGTGACTTACTCCACTGTGGACTGCAGTACATACCAGTCATCCAGCAATTCTTCTACTTGCTCTACCTTTGCTTATTGAGTCACTTGGGAAGATTAATTGTAGTCATGTTTTTAGCCAAGTTTTAGATTTGTCCTTTTCTAAGTAGTTGACCTCTCTCAGGCCATGTACCTAGACTGGAGCTGTTTAGCATTACAGTAATAGGGCAAAGATTTCCACCCACCTAACACTGTAGATTTTTGTTATATTTATCTGTTCTTCCATAGCATTGTTTTAAAACAACAAATAGCAAATTGATGATGATGGTTTCTGAAGTGACAGAGAGATGGAGGCTGTAGTTAGAATGCAAGGCAAATCATGTCTTTTGCCTGAAACACGGAGAAAGCTTGTGTTGTGGATTGTTACAGACACAAGCTACAGGTTGAACAAGAGAGAGATGGGAGGGAATTAGATCTACCCTGACTGTTACCACAGTTAAAAGAAAAAATATGAAACCTAGTAACAGTGAGAAGATTGCCAATGGATTTTCAACATTACATAGGGTGGAGAAAAAAGAGGTGAGGACTGCAGAACAGAGTGAAGTACCAACTCCAAAAACTGAAATGTTAAACTTCATGACTGGTAAGGTGCGAAGTAGCATTAGAAATGAAATGAGGAGTGAGGCAAAAAGAAGAAAGTAATCTTTCTCTTTTTGCCTGCTAATCTTGCAAGATCTGTCCTACCTTTATTCAATTTGTCATATATTTTTTTTTATTCTTTTGCATGGGTGTTCTTAGTGTATGTCATACGTGGTTCTTTTCTTATACCTTCTAGAATGTATTGTATCTTACTAGCAGAATGGATCTTGGTTGATGTCATTTGTTTAAAATTTTGCTTAAAGGTGGATCAAAACAGTTTTGTAAGTTGGTATCCTGTAATTATTTTCTACATTTTTGCATCCTCTACCTAAATTATTGAATTGTTACTTAAAATATTACACTATATAAAACAGAACAAGGTGAAATTACAGGTTTACATGACTGACAGCACTTTTGTTACGTTTCTGATGTCTGAAGGCAATTTCTCAGTGAAGCTAATTCGTGTGATACAGATTTGCTGAATTGTAAAGGGCAGGGGAAGTGCAAAATTAATTCTTACCTTAATCTGTTTGTATGCTATTAATTATTTTTGTTTTATAGGGCCAAACTTGGAATGCCCCAGTTCTTGAGTCCCGAGGCGCAGAGTCTTCTGCGAATGCTCTTCAAAAGAAACCCTGCTAACAGATTAGGTAAAATGTTTAATGGAATATTCTAAATTGGTTCATAAAATTGGTAACATAATCAATAATTATATTGACTAATTAAGTTTGCAACTTTGTGTTTAAAATAAGCTTTGAAGCAAAAACATAGTTTACCTGTTTGCTTTTCTGATGATCAGCAAAATAACACTTCTGTTATTTGCATTTCTAAAAACAATGCAGTAGTAACAAGAAATACAATTTTACTAGTAATCCTTTTGACCAAGAAAATAATTCTTCCTTTAAAAAAAAGGAGCAGGTCCAGATGGAGTAGAAGAAATTAAGAGACATCCATTCTTTTCCAAAATAGATTGGAATGTGAGTATCTAATTAATAATAATAATAATAATCTACTTAATTATTTGTTGGTGTTTTGGAACTTTTTGATCCACTATGACTTTCCTTTCTCTTTAGAAATTGTACAGAAGAGAAATTCATCCCCCTTTTAAACCTGCAACTGGCAGACCTGAAGATACGTTTTATTTCGATCCTGAATTCACAGCAAAAACTCCAAAAGGTAAAAAGAGAATAATTCAACGATTTATGTATTTCAAAATTAGAACCACTGTTCCTGTTGACTGTGTCTTGTTCTTGCAGGTTTTGCTGGGCTAAATGAATACTCAAAGATAAATATTCCATTGTTCATAAAAGTTTTTTGTGGTCTTGAGTGCTAATATAACATGAAGGACTAGTGAGTTGTGTGATGTAAAAATTAAAGTAATCCTCACCAACAGAGCATACAGATGAATTCAATTTTCCTATCCAAAAAATCCCAAGTAATCACTATTAAAGATTATTCACGTCTGTCTCTTGAAAGCAATACCCTATGGTTTCATTTAATTTATGATGGTGACCTTACATACTACGTATGCATGAAAACTTAATAATTTCAGACATCGGGTGGTGAAGTTGCTGTTTCAGAGCAGTCTGATTTTACATAGTTTGACAAAGACCCATTCGGAGCATGATAGAAATTCTTGTCTTTAGAAATTTAGAGTTAGTAAATTTGAGTACTCATCCTCCATAAATATAAATATGCTGCTGTATGGAAATATTTTCTACAGAGTACTGTTTTTAAAATATAAAATATTATCTGGTATTAATACAATCTTTGTACTATAACTGGTATGTGGAAATAATTCAGTTCTTGTATTGTAGTACTGAAAAATACTTTATACAAACTGAATTCTGTGGAGGGCACAAACTAAATTGTATCCTGCTCTTCAGTATAGGCCTAACTGCATCTCTTCATTTTGAAAACTATGCTTTGTAAATAGATGCCGTGTTTTTCAGATTCACCTGGTATTCCTCCTAGTGCTAATGCACATCAGCTTTTTCGTGGATTTAGTTTTGTAGCAATTGCATCAGATGATGAAAGCCAATCAATGCAGACAGTTGGAGTGCATTCAATTGTCCAGGTGAGTACCTCAATATTAAAGGGGGAAAAAAGTCAGATATGTAGTGTTATCTTAGCTTGATGGAGGGGATGTTTCCTTCATCATCAAATGAGGTACCATGACAACGTCATTATTGGCTCTGTACAATAAAAGTAAGGATCAGATTACTTTATTCAAGCAAGATCTCTTGAAGTGCAGTACCTTTTTCATTTCTGAGCATCCGTGAGTTTGAGTAGGCTTCAACCTGTAAATGAAAACACTCTATCCTCTGAACTGTAGCTACTCTTTAATGTGGAGCTGTGCTTATGTGGTGAAGAGGGATATACGCAGCTTCATCATTTTGTCCTATGATCAGAAATACTGATTTCTGTAGTGCAGATAGGAAGCACTGGAATGCAATTGCAAATTCTGCCTGTGTTGTGGTCTGCTGTGTATTTTAGCACTAGGAATATATATTCAGCCTCTTCCAAACCAGTTTAAATTAAATGCAGTAAGCTGTGACACTTAGTGGCTTTGTTTATCTTATAGGTCAGTGTTGCAGTACACACAAGCTTTGGCTTCCTGCTGGTTTTAGTGTGACTCCAGTTGTGTCTCCTACATTAGTAATTGTGATGTTGTTAATTTTAGTAGCCTAAAGCAGCTGCTATATGCATTCTCCTACTTCTGATACTGCTTATTTTTGGGCATCAAAGCTTTGGCTAGGTGCAGTCGTGTGTGAAACAAGAAAGAGGGCTGCATACTTGAATGGGGGAGAGATGTGCCTTGCCTCCTTGTAAGACTGAGGTCATTCTAAAAGCATGCACTGAACAGTTTGCAGTTAGAAGGATGTAAGCAGATGCATGTACGGGGAAAAAAAAAGTTACTGAGGAAAGAAAACTAACTGCTGACCTAACCAGTGGTGAACACTTCTTATTGATGTATATGTAGGAATAAAAATGGCATGCTGTGTGATCAGGTTTTTGTATGTTTCCATTGCAGGGATGTTTTGTAGCTGAGAAGCATTTATTTCTTTAGTCTTTTTACTCTGTCTAGAGTACTTGTAAATGCTTGCTTGTGTACACATTACCTGTTTTACTTCTAGTGAAATGTTAAATTTAAAGGGTTCTTAGTTTCTTAGAATAAAAGAGAATCTGTTTGATTTGGTATGTGTGTCAGAATGAATTCTGATACAGAAGTCTTGCTGACAGCTACCAAAAGCTTCTCTGTGCTCCTTCTTTCCCACATACTTTTGTGGATGGTGTTCTTTCTCTTTGTATATGGTTTCCTTCTCCTGTAAAAGTCTCTCTCTGGTGCTTTTCCTCTGTGCCCCTCAACCACTTCCTCACACATATTTCCTCTTTTCTGTGCAGCAGGATACCCAGATGGTTTCCTGCAAGTGCTTTGCATCCTTTACACAAACTCCTTATACCAGAAAGCCATTTCCTTCCCTTACAAAATTGGAACACTTCTCCTTTATGCTTTTAATGTCTGTGAAAGGATTTTTTTTATTGTTGTTCCATGAAATTTCCAGTTAATCTAATCATATTGAATAACACCTGAAATTTCTAGCTGACATTTCACATGTAAAGAAAACATTAACATTCATCTATTTAGATGGTAGAAACAATGCTTTTTTATCACTAACTGTAGTCCTGTTTCTGTCTAAGAAAATATTCCTAAAATATTCCTAAATCCATAACTAGGAAAACATTGCATTTTCAGTTTGGAAAGTACAGTGGGTATTTATGATGTATCTGATTTTTAATTTATCTTGTAGTAATATCAAACAGAAAATAGTGACTGTTGAAGACACTTCAGCCTAGTATAGCCATCAGTTTAAAACTTGAAGCAAATCACTAGGAATTCAAAAATTTAAACTTACTCTTAAAGTAAATATCAGTTACAAGTCTAGAATATTGATCGATTGATAATGTTATTTTGGTAGCAGTTGCACAGGAACAGCATCCAGTTTACTGATGGATATGAAGTAAAAGAAGATATTGGAGTTGGATCTTACTCTATCTGCAAGAGATGTGTTCATAAAGCTTCAAACATGGAATATGCTGTAAAGGTAACTTTGTTATAAATCTTCTCAAGATTTAACATCATAAATACAGGGCATCATAAACTTATTTATTGTAGAGGACATATAATGTTAAAATAATTTTCTTAACAGGTACATATTTTAGATGTAGATATAAATTATACTAATCACACAAAAAAGAATAATTACTAGTAAGTTTTTTTTATAGACCTGCTATAGTTTTGTTATCTGTATGCTGATTTGGGTGGTGAAAAGCAATCTTCAGTCCTTGAAACATCTGTAATTACAATAAAATTGATTGGAATTGCATGATTACTTTTGGTAGAAAATGTACTGTGGAAAAGCTTACGTTTCTTTCCATCATTTAAAAAGCTATAGTAGATTGATTTTATTTAAACATATTTGGAGTTTTTTTGCTTCTAAATTATATTTGTAAATTCTTAGATAGATACGAGTTCATAAAAGCTGTATATTTTCCAGAGTGAACTTCAACTCTTTTTTTGCTTGCTGATTTTTAACTAGGTTTCTAATGTCATTTTAATATAATTCTATCAGGCTTTGTAGTAGTTCTTTGAAGACATTAGCTTCTTAATTGCTGAAAACAACAGAATTCACAGAACAGACTAATTTTATTGTCTTCCTACACTGTGGAACTGGATAGTTACTAAACAGAGGCATAGACTAGCAGACTTCAAAAGTAGAGGGGGGGAAAATGCTAATCCCGTGCTATGAAGTAATTATTTTCTTGAATTGTTGAACAATTCACTACTTGCATATAAATTGCAAAGATGAATTCAGTACGTTTCGCTGTATCTTTGCACTAAATTTCTCTACTGGAAAGTCTCCAAACTCACTTTGGTAGTTACATACTTGTAATTATCCTGGTTCTAGCCAAGAATAGGTATTACTTTTGTTACTGCAATTTAGACTAAGTTCTTGAAACTGGAGGAAAAGCACGGGCATTCATTTTCTAAGCTGTAATATTTCTTGTGAAGATTGCTTTGCTTTTCTGCTGCCTCTGTTGTGGGTTGTTTTTTTTTCCCTCCAAATCATGGGAAGAAAGAAAAAAAATCAGCATCCAGTCTGTCAGGATGATGCTGGTAGCAGAAGAGCTTTAGGATGCCAGGAGGAAGGAGGAGTGAGATAAAGACAACATGAGAAGAAATTCTACAGTTCAGAAGGAGAAAAAAGGAGAAGGAGTTCTATGAGTATATGTAGAAGAATACTTAGTAAATAGAGCCAAATAATGTTTTCTTTGTTTCCACATGAAAAACTTCAGAGCAAGCCTTCAGAAATTCATTAAGAACTTTCATAGTATAATGCTTGTCTGAATTAGCTTTGGAATTTTTTTTTCTTATTTTTGATTTCTTTACTCTCCTTTTTGCTGCACTAAATATTTGTTTGAGATCACCTTTTGGAAAATAATTTCATTAGCATCATCAAACTGGCATCTCATGTCAAGTTAGGAATTTCCTATTTTATTAAATGATGGGTGACTGAAGTCTCATCTACCAAACTGCCTTGTGCACTTTATCACTGTCTGAGGGACCAGCATTCCTTGCTGTGTCTTGCTGTTCCAATTTAACTTTGGTTTTTATGTTCCACACCCTTTACCAATGGGGATAAATACTGCTTATGTGTTTCTGCTAATCAGCATACCAAAGTGTTGCACAGTATAATAGTCACAAAAAGACTTACGCTTACGTATCTATTTGTTCTTACAGATCATTGACAAGAGTAAAAGAGATCCAACAGAGGAGATTGAAATCCTGCTGCGCTATGGGCAGCACCCAAATATTATTACCCTAAAAGACGTAAGTGATGTTCTGAAGACATTCTTTAGTGCATTATAATAGCATGCAACTTTTTAACTTGAGGGATGACAAACTACATATTTTAGGCTTGTTACTGATTTTAAGTAACTCAATTATAAAATTTAGTTTGATTTAAGAATTAAATTTTGTTAACAACTTATTCAGCAGAATTCAGTTTCTGCTGAAATTGCTCACTGTCATCTTTTAAAGAAGCTTGTTTTTTTGTAATCTTAAGCCATCACAGAGTTCTTCCTTGAAAAATACTAGTACAGAGGGGTTGTTGTTTGAGACAGCAAAGTTGTTTTCATGGGTAATAATAACTGTCATCTAGTACAGGGCAAAATCTCCTCTTATCTGTGTTTATCACTTTTGTTTACCAAGTATCTTAGTCTTTATATAGAGGTGTGTATCAAGCTATTTTTTTCCTATATTATACTTGGGACTATGGAAACACTTCAACTTACAAAACACAAATAACAGAAGTTGAGAGGTAGAGATTTCTCATAGTGAGCACTAGATTCTGATGATCTAAAAGCAAAAGAAAATTTGACTTCTCTTTAATTATGCATTAAAGAGTTAAACATTTAGACAGTGTATACTTAATGAATTCTTTAGTCTGCAAGAAAGATTTTTGTTGAGCAAAACAGAGCTAACCATATCCAGAAAGCTAAGCTCTACTGAAAGCAGATTCTCAGGTATTTTGAAATCTTTACAGTAGCCTATAAATATTATGGAGGTGATTACTAGAGAACTCAGTCGAACATTTGTCTACAATAATTTTTCTTCAATTTTTTGATATTGTGCACTTTGACCCTTTCTTGGGAGAACAAAATAAATTATACACAAGGCCTACACCATGGAGCTTACCTTATTGCAAGCTGGATATCACAGTTACAGCCCTTCATTCGTGGCAGCCATGAAAAGTTGCCTGCCAGACCAAATCCTTCTATTTTGTGATTTATTCTTCATTGTGGTCAGTCATCTTCCTGTAGGAACCATATTTCATTCAAACCAGCAGTAATATACAAAGTGCAAGAAGTGACTACAAAAAAATCCTTGCACCACAGAGGAAGAGTGAATTGGCTGTATTTTTTTCTTTCTATTTCAGAGCAACTCCTTATGCAAAGTCTATTGAAGTACATATAGTGTAAAGAATGAGGCACAGGATTTGTATGCATTAGGAAGCTGTGGAATCTGTGTGATGTCTACTACTGCAAAAGTTTAGCGTTGTCTTAAATATTAAATGTATGGTGCTAATTACTTCTATGTCCCAAACTATAGTGGTGTGCTTTCAGAGGAAAGAGTAAGAAGTATTTGGCCATCAGATCTCAAACTCAATGACAACACAGTATGCTATTATACAAATAAAACTGAATTGTGATTTGGCATAGAACTGACTGAAAAATTGAGTCAAAATTTAAATGTTTCTGTTTTGTAATTCTAAAATAAGATACTTTGGCATTTAAGTGCGTGTCTTGGAAAGGATTATTCTGCTAGAAATATTTTTCTTTTCTTGTCTTCCTAGAATAAATGCAGTAATATTTGAATTTAAATTAAAGTGGATATTTTCGCTTTTGGCCTTTATGTAATTTCATCGCGAAAGCATTTGTATTAAAACAATGGATGTCAGAACACCTATTTCTTTTTGCACTACAGGCTTCTCCAGGGTTTTCTTTGTTTGTTATTAGTGGTCTTTCTCAGATACACAGTATATAAACGAAAGGAGGAGCTATACTTTGCTATATCATTGTCCTTCTTACCCAATACCCATCCTCTGATACTCCCAGTAGTAGAGTAGTGGATGGCTGTGAAACAGTGTAGGAACTCAGGGAACACAGAGCTTCCAACAGTGCATTACCTAGGAGTTTCCTATGCCAGACCATTATATGTATTTTACCCTATTTTGCCTTTTAGTTGCTATAATGTAACAGAACTTTTGACCCATTTTGAGTTATTTAAAGCATTGACTAAAGAGTCTTCTTTTTTTGGAAACTTGAAAACACTTTATCCAGTCTTCCTGTCCAAGTGCTCATTTCTGACTTAAAAAAAAAAAAAAAA
>VXAB01004335.1:656440-697536 GCA_013399175.1 Odontophorus gujanensis | reverse complement strand
AAAAAAAAAAAAAAAAAAAAAAAAACTTCCAAATATGTCTGTGAAAACTTACTTCACTTTATGAAACAGTTCTCACTCCACAATATAATAATTTTATTCATGTGCCTATATCATGTTGTTTTTACTATGGTTTTTTTTTTCCTATTTTCTTGGTAGATAAGGCATCCTGACTCATCTTTAGAATATCACAAGAGTTAATTTTGAAAACTGATATCATGTTTATGATCTTAACACAATGCTGTGCATCTAGCTGTGAAGGAAACTTCACAGAAGCACTTATTCAGTACCAACAGGTTCCTGGGATAAAATTGGTTAGAGAGATCGGGGTAAGGGGAGAGGTTGAGGTAGGCTTTTTTTTTATTATTTTTTTAAGGTAGATAAAACCAGAAGGGCCTAGCAGTTATAGCAGCCAAAAGGAAAGCGAATTTGCTCAGATGCCCCTCTGCAGTGCTGAGATGTGTGATATATGTGCTTAAGAGTGCCAAATTGTGTCCTCATGCTTTACCAGGATTAAATGGAGCATGCCTGTTAAAAAGATATATCTATATACACCATTTTAGTATTTAGAACTCTATCATCCTATTTTTTAATCCTGTGCAATATTTTAATTCTTCATATAAACGTGCTCAGATGATTAGTCACTTACATTTAATAGGGGGGAAATTAGTATTAAATGAGAACTTTAAAAACCAGATGTGTCATCTTCTTAAGGTCATAAGCTTGTAAAAGGCTGCAGAATTATGTAATGCTCTTCCTCTTGTTTAAATTGATGAGAAAATAATCCTTTACTAAAGAGAACAAAAACTCCATCGCCAAAAAAAGTCTATTTTCAAAGTGAAAGCAAATTGTGGTTATTCCAAGTATGACCTAGAATGTATTGACCAGACTGTTTAACAAAGAAATTGGAATTAAAACTTTCTTAATTTAGCTGTTATCTATTCCTAAACGTATTTTGCTACAACATGGATAATTGTTTCTCTTTAAATATAGCTAGTTTTTACTTCACACACATTACAGAAGAGAACAGTTCCAACATCACCATGAAAAATAGGTTGAAGTAATGATAGGGAACAAAGTCTGTAAAATGTCACATTACAGCAGAAACCAATTTCTGAGTTAACTGAAAACCCCAACAAAGTGAAACGAAATGCTTAAGCATCACTTGAGATGTGTTTTGGAATAGTTCAGTCTGTAGTGCCCCCTGGTGATACTGTAAATTATTTCTCAATTATTATTATCAAAGAAGATGAGAGCCAGGCAAAAATTAAGCTTTCCATGTTAAAAGCATAGACTAGATGTTTTTATTAATTATAGTTG
Source organism: Odontophorus gujanensis (assembly GCA_013399175.1). NCBI lineage: Eukaryota > Metazoa > Chordata > Aves > Galliformes > Odontophoridae > Odontophorus > Odontophorus gujanensis. The sequence continues at coordinate 696,219 of VXAB01004335.1, read as the reverse complement.
GGTATAAGTATTGTGTGCAGGGCAATGTGTAAGTTGTAGGCTTTTTAATAAAAGGTCTGTGTACATTAACTTCAAGACTGGCCTCAAGCAATCTGTGTACTCTGTTGCTCTTTTATTTTATCTAACTGTTTACTTGGAATGATCTCTTTTTTCATTGCAATTTAGTGCAATAAATGCTTTTAGAATTAGCTCTAGTGTTGCTTAATCAAATTAGATACTTTTTTTCCAGTTTCTCCTGTGTCTTGTTTAATTTTTGTCAGCAAAGTTATTTGGGGGAAAACTACAAGTTTATTCATATTTTTTTTAATCTTGAAATATATGCATGATTATTTTTTCTGTTATTTCATTACTGTAATATCTTTCTGTTTATTTGTTTTATTTCTGAAGATGACCAATTTGAATGGTGAGTGGAATGAGAAATATGAGAAAAGTGATAGAAATGCCTTATCTAACAGAAAAAAATTAGTGAATGTTCCTACTTTATTTCTGTGTGTTTCATGGAAAGATAGCAAAGAATGAATATTTTGGAAGTTTACACCCTTGTGCATTTCTTGCAGGTGTATGATGATGGAAAATATGTATACGTAGTAACTGAACTTATGAAAGGAGGAGAGCTTCTGGATAAGATTCTTAGGCAAAAATTTTTCTCAGAAAGAGAAGCTAGTGCTGTTCTGTTCACAATAACAAAAACAGTTGAATACCTCCATGCGCAAGGGGTAAGTTTTCATCTCAGAGAAAATCCTTTTAATATTCTTCTCTTTCAGAAATATATACCTGTATCTTTATATGTTCTTATATGCAGTAATTAATTTCTGATAAATAATTTCATTACAGTGGGGTTTTTGTTGTTGTTGTTGAAATTATGATATCCCTCATCTATTGAGTGTATGTCCAGGTAGCAGTGATGGTGCAATTGTTTCTCTTTATTCAGACAGTGATGAATAGGATATAAGAAGCAAGCCAGAAAGTGCTCTAACTGTGGTGTTCCTGCTCTCTGTGGGGGAGTTGGACTAGATGGCCCTTAGATGTTCCTTTCAGCTCTAATGATTCTACGTGGTGCTAGGACCAGTGCTGTTGCTTACGTCTAGTAATGTAGTCCCAACCCCATGCTATGGTAGAATCTTAACATCTATCAGTTTTCACCCGTTGCTCCTGTCACTTCTTTCACTTCTTGTTTCTGAAGTTTGACTTGTAACGCTTCCACAGTAAGGTTGGGCAGTTGTAGTAAACTAAAAAAAATTTATTTGGAAATAGAGAAAGTAGTTCAGAGATTGAAAAGGCAGGTGTGGCAATTGCATGCCAAGAATGACAACGTATGCTGTTTTTCAAAGTAAACAAGAAGAGGGGATAGTAGAGAAAAGGCACAAAGTAAGTTTGCATGGAAAGAGTCAAGTTTGTAACACTTAATGTTATCATCCAAGAAAAGAAGTTTTCAGAATGGATAGTGCTTATATTGTTTTAAGGAACACGTAGTAGTTCAGCATGTTTTTCTGGAAGAACTTATTTCAGAAAATTTGTGATCAAAGTTACCTAGTCCATCTTACTGTGCAGTACGTCACTTCATTCGAGCACTTGTTTGCGAGTAGTTTTTTGAGCCTATGTGCACAAAGAATCTTTGGCCAGCAATTTCCATTGTGAAGTATGAGTAAACTCTGCCTTCTGTATGGTTCCTTCTAACTACATGTGGACAGAAAAGGTCCAGTGTCTCCATGTCTATTAGGGTATTTTAGGGGCTTCTGTTCATTTGTGTTCATTACAAATACTTGTAAATACTGACATTTTTAACTTGCATTATATCATATGTTCTTTCAAACTTTTGGAAATTCATTCATTTTCTTATTTTAAGGACCCTTCATTCTAAAAGTTGGCCAGGTATGTAAGTAGTGAGCTCCTTGCTAGTCTAATTCTCAGCTATCATAGTTTCTTTGGATGTTAGAGGAGCTCATTTGAATACGGTGTTAGTCATGTGAACAGATTCTGAATCTGGGTGTGATATCTGCAACCCTTCCTGGAGGGATGTCTTCATGGACATGCAAAGGATATGTTAGAGCTGAAAACTTGACTAAGTAAAGAAAATTTCCTCTTTGGGTTAAGTAATGGTTCCAACTCACCCAAACCAGTGTAGAAGTATTATGGCTTGTGTGCAGCAACTAAGGGCTGGCACAACAGACATAATAAGAAGCACAAGTAGGAAGTATCATGTCTTGGAGAAAAATGCTTCTGTGTGCTGGTAGAGAGTGACACTGATAATCAAAAACATGATGCTAGGCGATAAAGAGCTGGAGTGCTAGAATGTCCTTCATATTGGTTTTCTTTTCGCTGTAATATAAAACGTCATTTCTGGTTGAAATGTTAATCTACCCAATGGGACATCTTTTTAAAATTCACCTTTGGGAAAGCAGCATTGTACAAGGAGGTACTATATTCTTTACCATCTGTGTTGCTTTATTTGTAGGGTTTGGATTCAAACTAGACTGTTACACTTACTCTTTCTTGCAATTAATTGCTTCCCTTTATTAAAAAAAAAACAACTGTCTGTCAAATCCACAGTTCTGGGCTGCCTTGATTGTCCACTTCTTCCTTTTAGGATTTATTCAAAAAACAAACAAGAACAACTAGAATAAAAATAGAATAAATTTTCTTCTGTCTCTTGGAGCAGTACAGGGTGTTTTGTTCATTATGTAGAGTAAAAGGGTTTCTAATCTCCAGAAAACGAGGCTGCCAGGAGTTCATTCTTTCATATGCTGACATCTCAAGCCACATATCCTTTAGTGTTCAACAACTCTAATTCTTTAAGGAAGTTTCTACTTTTCATCTTTGAAGAGGCTTGTTTGTGTAATTTAAAGTATTGTGTTAGATCTAAGAATGTCAAAGTTTACATGCTTAGAAAAGTCTACTTAGTAGACTCACTCTAAGTGGCTGTACAATCTGCAGACCCTCTGCAGTTTTTATTGCTTCATCATGTATTTCAGATCTGAACCATTGCTAGCATATAGCTTGTAATTCTGTGTGTCGCTTACTGTTAGGATTTTTTTTTCTCGTTCTAATGTGATTACATTCTTAAAATATTTCACCGCAATCTTTTCCAAGAGTTAAATGAGTCTTTTATTTAACTTTGACTGTGGAGAGCTGTGTTTAATATTAATTAAATACTTAAACTAAGACAATCAGAAATATTAAGGCCTTCCTGGTAGATCTATTTAAATTCTCAACAGAAGTTTAAGTCCATTGTATGGTTGAGAACCATATGTACTCCTTTCTATACAGAGAACAGTGTCTCTTGAAACCTTAAGGAAGCTGTCTTGTGCAGAAAATAGAGCATATAACATGCCATCTGATTTCAGAGACTCTCCTTGCACTTTACAAGTTTTATTTAGGGATATTATAGCATAGTTTCATTTAAGACCAGATTCAATCTTCCAGAACTTCAGCAGATTTTGCAGTTTTTATCGAGTTTTACATTTCAGATACATAAAAACCAGGCACAAGAGAGCCAGTATAAGCCTTTATGAAATGTTACCTCATTTGTAGACTGTAATATTCTGTAATAAATTTTTTCCTCAATCAGGCCATAGGTGTTTGCACTGAGATTATTCAATTCAGATAAACTTAAGTTATAGAAAGTTACTCCAGCAGTAACTGTTGTGTAGTTATGTGACAGAGTGGTGTTTCAGTAGCTACGGAAATTCATTATTCCAAAAGATATTACTAGCCAGAGAATCATAGAATCATGGAATGGTTTCAGTTGGAGGGGACCTTTAAGATCATGTAGTTCCAACCCCTGCTATAGACAGGGACACCTCCCTCCAAACCAGGTTGCTCAAAGCCCCATCCAGCCTGGCCCAAAATGCTTCCAGGGAGGGGGTATCCACAGCCTCTCTGGGCAACCTCTTGCTGTCTCACCACCCTCACAGTGAAGAATTTTTTTCCTAATATCTAGTCTAAATCTACCCTCTTCCAGTTTGAAACCTTGTCCTGTTGCTACCTGTGCTTATAAGAAGTCCCTCCCCAAGCTTTCCTGTAGGCCCCCTTCAGCTGTTACAAGGTGTCCTCAGAGCAGTCTGTTCTCAAGAGCCCCAGCTCTCAGGTCCTTACCTTTGTGTGTATGGTGTGCATGTTAAAATAAGAAATGCACACAACCATTAAAACAAGACATTTTGAACTGTCTGTGTAACTAAATTTGTGCATTAAGTTTGTTTTTGCTGAGTTCTTTTTGGTAACGGGTAGAAGGAAGGAAAGGTGAAGTTTCCAAATCACTACTCCAGATACCACAGTCAGAATGCCATAGTTGATAGTAGAAGCTGGAAATTGGACAATGATCACTGATGACAGTTAAATTAAGTAGAATTGATAATTAAAATTAAAATCCCATTCCAATTTTAAGTTTACTGTATTTCATGGTTTGTTTTGTGTTGGTTTTTTTTTATTTTTTTCCTTAGGTTGTCCATAGAGATCTGAAACCCAGCAATATTCTTTATGTTGATGAATCTGGCAACCCAGAATCAATTCGAATTTGTGATTTTGGCTTTGCAAAACAGTTACGAGCAGAAAATGGCCTTCTGATGACTCCGTGTTATACAGCAAATTTTGTTGTGGCAGAGGTAAATACCAGGATAGTTTATATGCCTTGATTTCTTTTGATGGGAACACCTAGTTAGGTGTGGATTTCATTCTTCTGCAGCAAGTGAAATAACTTCAGAAGCATTTAAAAATCTGAGATCTTGGTGTTTTTATAGCATAATCCAAGCATTTCTAGAAATTTTTCATTTGCAGAAAAAATCATTGTCTCCCTCAGGTTTTAAAGAGGCAAGGTTATGATGCTGCGTGTGACATTTGGAGTCTTGGTGTTCTGCTTTATACTATGCTTACTGGGTAAGGGTTTTTTGTTTCTTTGCTTCCTTTGCTTTATAATAGCAAACATAAAGAATAACAAACATGAGCCCACTGTGACTATGTTTCTAGCAGGGCACTGATTATCTCAATTACAACTGCAAGGGAAGTTAAATATGCTTTGCCTTTAGTGGAATCCAAATTTGCGGAAACTGATGTCTCATCTGTTTCAGGTGTTTAACTTCTGCTTTATTGTGATTTAGGAGTAAAAATTGTTTTCTTTTGTTTTCCATGTGAGGATTAGCTATTAAACAGCAGCATATATTTTAGGGAAATAAGTTGCAAGTACAACTGCAGTGCTTTAAAGCATAGTTGAGGAAAATTCAGCTACTAGATAGTTTGAAGTGATGCACATAGGAGATAAATGCAATAGAAATACATTCATGTATGCAGAAGAAATAACTTTTATAGAAGGTGATAAATAACTAATTCAACAACAGTTCCACAAGTTCAAAAGATAGCTGCTGCTGTTGCACTTGCTAAGTAGGGTTTTTTTTATGCTGGATTGTTCTATTCATCTTTTTTTTGTTTTTTTTTTTTAAATCTTTAAAACTTGTTTGGTTAAATAGCTACACTCCTTTTGCAAATGGTCCTGATGATACTCCAGAGGAGATTCTGGCCCGAATAGGGAGTGGAAAATTCTCTCTGAGCGGTGGTTATTGGAACACTGTTTCAGATACAGCTAAGGCAAGTATATTTGCTTTGTTCTGAGAGAGGAGGAATAGACTTCAATAAAATACATTGCTGATAATGTATATATCACATTATATATCATAAACATTACCGATTATTATTTTCAACTACTGATCTGATTTTTTTATGCTTAGAATTTTTTCTGTTTATGATCCTTTCATGTTTCAATGGTCACTTGCATGTAGGATTTAAATTGGATGTGCCTTATACTGTAGCTGTTAGTAAGCATCCTTAGAAATATGGTGTATTTTCATACATGTGCAGTCATCTGCGTCAAGAAATGCTGCAATAAAATTTCATGTTGTAAAATGACATTCAAATGTCATTCAGAAGTCCTAAATCAGGAGACTAAAAATACTGTAATAATTTCTGTATGTCCCACTGGTTCATGCTAGGCAAAAAATATACGTATTATGTCACATTTTTCTGTTTGGACTAGTTCTTCAGAGTTATCCAAGGCAGTTCATCTTATACTCTTTCATTAGGACTTGAGCAGTTTACTCTCTTCAGTACTAACATTCAACTTTCAGCTTGCACAGTTCTTAGAAGACTGTTGAACACTGGTAAGATACATGAGGGGAAGGATCTTCTCTATTTTCTTTTACTTCTTTTTCACTTGTGTTGCCTAACAACCATTAAGTTACCTAACTAAAGGACGTAGTGCTAGCATTGTCAGGCAGCTTTTCTTCTACTTCAAAATGATGTTATGAACAAATGTTTATGCTACTAAAAACTTTCAGTTTTGAACTGTTACCATTTTTAAAGCTGAAATTCTACTGATACTTACACTGACTTGTACGTTATCAACAGGACCTTGTTTCAAAAATGCTTCATGTTGACCCACATCAGAGATTGACTGCAGCCCAAGTTCTTAGCCATCCCTGGATAGTTCACTGTGACCAGTTGCCTCAATACCAGCTGAACAGGCAAGATGCTCCCCATTTAGTGAAGGCAAGTAGATATTTGTTTATCTAACCGGCCAAAATTAGAGTAAATAAAAGGATTTTTTTAAATTTCTGCAGCACTGTTTCTATAAATATTTTTTAAAAGTTATGACTACAAATTGCTTTCAGACACAAAGTGACCTTTTAACATACAACAATAACTGATTTGCTGTGAATAAATCTAATGTTTGACACAGACTTTTTTTAGATGTTCAAGTTATTACACTCAACTAATCAACTTATCTTCCATAAGAAACGAGGGTAGAAATCATAGTTCTGATAATGAAAATGTTGTTAGGGACTATAGGGAGCTATAAAAAATAATTTAACTAATGTTAAAGTTTCAGAGAAGCTAATCATTGACTAATGGGTAATGAATCCAAAATCACAAGTGGAAAGGGGACCAGGTTCTGATCCCATAGCTCACAACTTGGAGTTCTTAACAGCCAGTAACATTTTGTGCTGAGTAACGTGGGTGACTTTTAAATATTTTGTTGAAAATGTAAATGTTTATCCAGGAACAACCCACTGATGGGATTTCATTCTCTAACAATCTCATAACGGAGAGAGAGAATTTAGTTTTCCAATATTTCGTATACATTCGGGGTCTAGTTTTTTTTCATCAGGGTATAACAGCTTCACATCAATCTGAAAAATATTTATTACACTACAGAACTTACAGATAACACTGCAGTTATTTGAGTAATGCAGCGGTGCCTTTCTGTTTTGCAGCTGAAAGTAAGACTAGAATTTACAACTTGTTGGCATTCTCTGCCAGTTGATGTTGTGTGATCTCTAATGTGAGCAATGTACATAATGAACTCTTCTTGCTTTTCCCCCTCTGCCATTCTCACAACAGGGTGCAATGGCAGCAACTTACTCTGCTTTGAATCGAAATCAGTCACCAGTTTTGGAGCCAGTTGGCCGTTCTACTCTTGCTCAGAGGAGAGGTATAAAAAAGATTACCTCAACAGCCCTGTGAAGTGACCTCAACCAGATATTTGGTACCATGGTATAAGATGATAGCACAAATCATGGCGACAGGTAGCACATATCTCACAGATACCTGCAAGCACACTCTGTCCCAGCTGGTACCTATAATGCTGCTGCTCCTGCTGCTGCTACTGCTTTCATCTATTCTCGCTTTAAACTGTTGATGGCAAGTTACTGATCTTACTGGAGCTTCAAACGAAGTGGAAACACGATGAAAACAATCATGTCCACAACTGAATAAACCAGAAGAATTACGAATGCCACCTCTGTCAAAAATACACTGAATAAAGCACTCTGCACCACATAGCATTATTTTTATAAGGAATATTTTTGTCCCCTGAAATATTCTTTGTTACAGGTAGAGATGGACAGTTTATGTTAAGCACTTAGCTTAAACTATCTGTTTATATTAGCACTATATACTTTGTGCCATCCAACATTTTGTATGTTTTTGTAAACAGTTCATAAGCAGCACGTTTGTGCTGTTTTCTTTAATGTATACATGCCTTGTTTTACTTAGATATTATTAATCATTTTAACAATTAAGTCTGGTTAAACAGTTCACCTGGATTAATCAGTATTGTTGGACAGCTCTAAAAGAAGCCTGACTGTTAAACAGCTATTGAATGTAATACTATGAATATGTATTTCTCCTTGCCTATGTATTTTCTACATTTCCATGTTTCTGACGCTGCATGTCATGCTATGAAAATCAGGATGCTGTTTATAGTATTCAAAATTCAAACAGCAGATCTCTCGCCATACGAAATACATACACAGATGATATAACGGGGAGAAAAGATAACTTCTCCATATTTCACTGTCTTTCATTCCCACCTCCTCCCTTTTATTTTCCCCTGTCTAATTTCTGAACTCAGGAATCACTGCTAAATACTTTCTGATCAAGGACGTTTCTATACTGTTTATGCTTACAATCCATTGTTAATATTTTAGCTGTATTCTGTGACTTTTGTTTAAGCTGCAGAGGATTTGTTCAATGAATCTGTTGGCATTATAGAAAAAAGGCAGCACTGAAGATAAAGCAAAACAGTGTCTGCTAGTAAGCCCAGAAAAGTAGGTTTAAACTGCTTTTGTTACAACTGCAAAACCAATCCAATGTTCTGTTGTCTTTTTTCCTATTTTTTTTTTCCCTCGGATCAATTTAATAGGCAAAATGAAATGAGAGGAGAATCATCCTGATCTGTCTGGGGTTGGAGACAGTCATCGTAATTAACCATGAAAAGTTGTCCCAGTCAGATTCATATATTACCTGAAATTGTTACGGAATCAGTTTTAGAAACAATGATAGTTAAATTATTGTAGACTCTAGAAATTTAAGCACACAGCTTTTCATGGCAATTAGTATTTTTCTCTGACTTGGTGCTCTAGCAGTGAAGTTTCCTTTAGCTGTACCGATGCATCTGCCCTTTGTTCAAGAGACATCTGTAACCAGAAGCTGAAAAGCACTATCTTGAATTTATTTGTTTGATGGTGTCTGCGTTACTTTTATTTAGTAAAAGCCTTCTTGCCTTGCAGAAAATATGTTTTCAGTTCTATAACTGATTGTAAGTCAGGCATATCATATCCTAGAAACTACGCCTTCTGGAGCTGTTTTAAAACAACTGTTAACCTGAAGATTGTCATGTCTAGCCTACAAATTATTTAAAATGGGTCCTGTTGGAGTGAAGGGATGACAGTACTTTGTAGTGTGTCCATAGTGATATTTCCACTCAGGAAGGAATTTCTCCCATGTTCTCAGTGTGCACATGCATAGGTAGCTGGCACAGAACAGGCCGAAAGGAAGTATGAAAATGCTTCCCTGTTGGCAATGTCTGTGTTAAAATAATATAAAATTTTTAGTAGCTTTATTTCAGCAATATTTTGTGGCTCTCACTGGTCACAAGCCAGTCAAGCAGTGTTGACTGCTGCATTTTAGATACTTGCGTTCTCATGTAAACCAATAATTTAGTCTAGACCGTCTTGTATATAGCAGCACAAGGTGGACCCTTAAATGGCAGTAAAATGGTTCAATACGTAACAACTTCAGTGAGCTGAAGCCTATAGCCACTGTATTTTAAGTTATTTTCTAAGCCAAGGTGGAAATGGCCCATCTTCACATGTTTTTCAGGCTTGACTCGTGTGTTATAGGTACCTCTCTGGTTTTGGAGCCCTCCAACTTCATAAAGCTCGCAACTTTCTTGTTTTGTTTTGTAGCTGCAGTTGTTAGAAGCTACAAAGAAATATCCACATCATGCTTCTTTGAATCCTAGCACCTTTCTGGTAGAAGATGAGCGTGTGTGACACTGTGTAAATTCATTGCTGGACTGCTGCTTGGTGCAAAGCTAGCAGATGACTGTAGGTTACCAAGCTGTGGAGAGTTAGAAAAAGGAGAACTGCAGATATAGGTGGATTTCCTATCTATAGGTCATCTTTCATGTGAAATTACCGCTGAAATTAGTGTACTTGAGAGTATGAGAGAACACAGGGGAAGAAAGCAGTTGCAGTAGTTATTAAATGCCACCTGTATCCAGTAAGGGCAAAGTTCTTTATTCATAATTACAATAGCATTGAAAAGCTCTTCAGGAGTTCTGTTCGAGAGAATATTTAAAACTTTTGTCTAAAGAGATATGGGCATAAGAAAATAGAGCTACGTGTCTGAGTTTGTTTTTGTGTGTGTGTGTTTTGCTTTGTAAATGTGGCATACCAACTCAAGCTGTGCTTTTCTATTATTGGAAGGAAAGCACTCGATATGCAGCAATGGGTAACAGCTGAATTTTCACTTACGAAAACGGTGTAAATTAGCTTTATCTTGATACTCTTGACCTAATCAAAGGGAAGGTATGAGGGATGTAATTATTTTGCAGCCAGGAGGGGGGGGGCGGGGAGGGGAGGGAGTCTTAAAACATTTTTAAAAAATGACAAAATCACAGATAAAATATTTTTCTACAGTTCTATACAATCATACTTTATACTAGTTTTCTCAGCATGGCACATGAGTCTAAGGTACTATTCCTGGAGGTCAGTGTATTGTACCTTATGTGAGACCATTACAATAGCATCTGTTAGATGCTCGGCACTGCTGTCATAATAGAGTTGAAATGCTAGTTAAAAGAAAAAAAAGAAAAAAAAATGAACTGAATACTTTAAATGATTGTTTTATTCAGAGTCTGATCTAGGAAATGTTCCAATCATGTTATTAACGTGTAATCAGAACTGTTCCAGATGTAACTATGAGCAGTTCTGGAGAGAGATCGTTGCTTGTACTCCTGTCCAATGGCAGGTTTTGTAGTCTTCAAAAGAAATCGAGATTTCTACTGCGAATAAACTTTCAAACATATTAAAAAAAAAAATGCTTTGTTGGGTGATTGTTTCTTATGGAAGCTATTAATCGTTTCTTGCTCACGCTGACCGACGCTCGTAGAATGCTGAGTGTGTGGGTGTGCGCATGCGCGCGCCTCCCCTCGCTGCCCTCCCCACCACATAAAGGCGAGCCCGCCAAGAGCCGCCTCCTTCATCCCTGATTGGCTGCCGCTGTCCGCCCGCCGGGGAAGTCCGGCCAATCGCCCTGCGCCCGCCGTTCGCCCCGCCCCATGGTTACGCTACGCCACAGTGAGGGCCGCGCATCTCGGCAGTCCTCCCGCCCGCCGGGGGGCGCTGTGGCGAGGGCTCTGCGCCGGCGGCCGGAAGGCACAAGTCAGCCGCCGCCCCGGCCCCGCCGCTCATCCCGCGCGCAGCCGCCGCTCGGTTCTGCCTCCGCCTCGCGGGAGCCGCCCGAAGGCCCCGACCGCCCTACGCAGCCCCGCGCGGCGCAGCGCCCGCCGCCATGCCCAAGAATAAAGGTGAGGCCTACCCCCGACCCCTCGCCGCCGCTTCGGGAAGCCGGGCCCGCTCGCGGCCGTGCCGAGGAGGCCGCCTCTCACGTGCGGCCCGGTGCCGGCGGGCGGGGCTGCGAGGGCAGCCCGGCCGGACCGGCGGCGTGCAGGAGGCCCGTGGGCGGAGGCGGCCGCAGGGGGAGACGGGCGGGGAAGGCCGGGCCCGTGTCCGTGAGAGCCCTGCCGCATCCCGCCGCTCGTCAGCGGCGGCCTTCTAACTGCGGGGCAGGAAAGGCCGCGCTGCTGCTGCTCTGCGTCCTCACGAATGCCGCCTGATCCCGTCGCCACGTGTGTGCCTTTGAAATAGCGCCGTCACGGAGCGTGGGCTTGTTTGCTTGTAGCTCGTCGTTACAGGGATTCAGTGCTGCCGTAGCCCCACTCCAGCCCGTCCTCTTGGTGGCTCCGTGTGCGGGGCTGTCCCGGTGCTACTCGTGGGGTGGCACGGGCTGTGCGAGCTGCTGTCAAAGCAACTGGTGCATCTGAAACAGCGTCAGCTCTGCTCTTCTGATGGGTGTCGCTGCCCTCTTGCAACTTTAAAGATAAAAGCGTTGAAATCTGAATAAGTTGCTCAAGATTGGCATGTAGAAAACACACTGAAGCCCCCTTGATTAACTCTTACTGTGACAGGAAGTCATGCATATTCTTTTCTCCCCTTGTAACGTTTAGGTAAAGGAGGCAAAAACAGACGACGAGGTAAGAATGAGAATGAATCAGAAAAAAGAGAGCTGGTGTTCAAGGAAGATGGGCAAGGTGAGTTTCTGAGTATGGTATTTCAGTGCTGTTACTTCGTTCAGATACTGTGAGTGCCATACATTCATAGAATCCTTAGAGTTGGAAGGAACCTTTAAAGGTCATCTAGTCCAACTTCCCTGCAACAAACAGGGAAACCACAGCTACATCAGGTGGCCCAAGGCCTGATCCAGCCTTGCTTTGAAAGTCGCCTGGGACACAGCATCCACCGCATCTCCAGGCAGCCAGTTCCAGAGCCTCACTGTAAAAGGTTTTCTCCTTATATCTAACCTAAATCTACCCTCTTTGAGCTTGAAACCATTTCCCCTTGTCCTATCACCGCAGATCCTGCATGTTGGAAATTGGTAGTCAAAGATAGCATTTGGATGTCTGAGGAGTTCCACCTAGCAGCTACTAGAGCAGGAGCAAGATGTGCAGCCCTGTCTGAGGTGTTGTCAGGTGCAGTGAGCAGCAGGAGTGTTCAGCTGGAGGTTGGCGGCCAGAATTCCCTTGTCCTCTGCCTTCTGATGGCAGTGATCTCACCTGCCCTCTGGCTCACCCTGTCCTGCATGTCATGTTCTGACTGTGGCTTGCATCTACCTGAGCACGTGCCTAGCCACCAGCTAAGTGCTGGGACCAGGTAAACACAGTTTATTAGAAACACTGGAGGAGTACCAATTTAAATTGCTGCAAAGACAGTGACAGCTGAATGTCTTTTAATCTCTTGCTCGTATTTCTTGATGGTTGTAAGCAAAAAGGGCTCGATTTTGGTGCACCTTGAAAGTTTAAAATCCTTTTCAACACCCAAGCAATATTTATGTAATGGGATCTGCTTCATTTTTTAATACTGTAATGTGGTTTATTGGACTGTCCAGCTTGTGCAATGGGAAGATCTTAAGAGTATTGAAATGTAACTTTGACTAACTGAGAACATTTCTTTCCTGGCAGGCAGGGATGGTCTGGTAAAGTTATCATTCTCAAAAGCTGTGTTGTTTTCTGTTAAATGGTAGCACATTATGTTGCAAGCTTTAATAGTTGGAGAGCAACCTCACAGCTTCCAGTTGAAGCCTGTACGTACAGGGATGCCTTTCGGGCAGTTTCTGAGATCAGAAATTGTCCTTTCGAGAATAACAGCTTTATCAACAGAGTCTTTGCAGAAAGGATTCAGAGTGGTGGTAGGGGTACCCAATGTGTCCTGCATCTTCCTCTTCCCTCAGCGTTAACGTGGGGTTTTGGCAGGACAGGGATTGTGCTGCTGTAATATACTGAGTGTGACTCAGTAGCTCTAAAAGTTATCTTCAGGAAGCATTTAGAGTAAATGAAAGCATGCGTGCAGCCAAGAGTGGCCACTGGTGGGAACACTTTCAAGTTGGTGTCATCAGGAGTACAGTAACTTCAGCCACCAGTGTGGCTGATGAGAGGTCCTCTCCGGGTTTGTGTTTGATAAAATGTTACAGCTGATTTTGGTTACTGTGACTCAGGTTACATTGTGTCTTTGTGTAGTAGCATTACCCTCTCTTTCAGAATACGCCCAGGTGATCAAGATGTTGGGCAACGGAAGACTGGAGGCGTTGTGTTTTGATGGTGTGAAGAGGCTATGTCATATCAGAGGGAAGCTAAGAAAAAAGGTAATTCTGAAACAGTGGTGTTATGCATGTGAAGTAATTGTAAACAAACCAAACAAAGTAATTAGCTCTTTACAGTAGAAATTAGTAACTCTTACTTCGTACTTAACAACTTACATTTTGTTTTTAATAGTAAACTATTTTTTTCTTGTATCCATGTTGTCTGAGCACAAAAATAGGCAGTCTGGCCTTGGAGTGCAGTGCCAGAGTTGAAGGGCTGCTTTCAGTAGATGCATGTACCTCAGAGGAGATATCAGGCTGCATATGAAATGCTAACTTCTCATGTTATAGAAACTTGAGTCCCTTTTTGATACCTTTCTTGGCTTATTCTTTGCACTGGAGAGGGAGTGATTATTATTTATCATCATCTTCTCACTGTGTGACTTATCTGAGAGCAGGTCTGACGGGGGGGGGTTGGGGAAAGCCTACAGCTTCTGCAGGTACCTCAGATGGCATCCCTTCATTCTCAGCACCATCAGTTCCTAAAATATTTTAATGCAAAGCTCCAGGGAAGTGTTTGCATTCACAGTCTTAACTTCACCACCTCGGATGGTGTGGTGGCATCTCTTACCCTTTCTGGGTGTTACAGCTTTGTCCTTTGCTGGTGAATGGTGTGCAGGGATTCCTCTCACATTCTGTTCCAATAAAAATAGGCAGTTGCTGCATTCATTCTGGACTGCTCTACCCATTAGCTTTCAGAGACCACTGATGGTGTGTATTTTGGTATCACTGTGTGCCCCGCAGGCTGCCAGCAATGCGTTACTGCTTGAACTGTTGAAGGTAATGGAGAATGTTCACAGATAAACGCTGCAGAATTAATTTGTCACCACAGAAAGCTATCCCTCGTGTCAAAAGAAAGTACAAACAGAAACATTCTCCATCTGCAAAAAGCAAGCTACTGTGGGATAGGACTGTTGTGTGCATTTATATCAGTATATCCTGTTCTTCAGGTTTCTGAAGGCTTTGGTTTGACAGATGACTATAGCCAGTTACTAGGAACAGCTCCATTTGTTTTCTTGGGTTCCTGACTGATTCTTCATCACCTCCTTCACCAACTCTTTTGGCTGTTGTGGATCTCAGCTCAGAGGGGTGACTTGATGCATTATTTCTGTTGTTCTATGGGGAGTAATGGCTTAATGACCACCTTGTTGGCTAGAAGCTTCTTCAAAGAAGTCTGATTTACCTTCATGATAGCCCCATAGCTTGTTAAATATTTGTACTGGTATTTGGGAGCTTGTTTTTTTCATGAAAATAGAAAACTAGGATTTCTAGGTTATTAGGTAGGAAGTTGAAATGGTAACTGGACTGAAATGATTAATGTTGTTCAGTAAAATTGAATGCGCCATGTTTGAGTCTTGTGTTATACAACAGAAAGTTGAATTCCTATGATACAGCATATGCTTACTCTTTCAGGTCTGGATAAATACATCTGATATTATATTGGTTGGCTTACGAGACTACCAGGTAAGCATTCAGTGCAATTTGTCACTGAGATAGCATACCACCAGCTTTGTTTAGTGTGAGGTTACAGCAGCTATCCTGAGTGAATTCACATCTCGTCTTGCTTGCATTTGTGTTTGGTTATGGTAAATGATGATTTTGAACTTCCTTGCTCTACAGAAAGATTGTCTTGAGTAGATGACAAATCCTGGTTGAACTTGTTCCTCCAAATTTCATTGTGCTGTGTGATGTTGTTGGCAGTCACCATGGCCTTATTAGCATCACACCGACCTTTTATTTTTTTCCAGGTGTAGCTGTTTGATGCTTGGGTCCTGTGAAATAAGGAAGACAGAACCAAGCACCAAACATTTTATTGCAGTAATCAGAGTTTTGCATCCTTGGTGGCAGGCATTATACCCCGACCAGCCAGTTAATCACCAGTTCCTTTCTACTTACACTGTTCTGTTTCTGGAAGCTTAACTTTACCTAATGTAAATTTTCATTGGCTAATTGCTTTTTCATGAATTTCAGTATTTTGCCATCAGTCATTCAGAGATAAATTCTGCTTAGGTGTTGTAAAACATCTACGATGTCTTTCACTGCATATATTAAATAGCTTAAAACAAAGAAATGTTGACATTTTCTTACTGACCACCAAACACCTCACTGTGCTCTTCTCTGAAGAAAGATTAATTTTGAAGGCATGAAACCAGACTTCTCAAGTGACTGTTAATAGAACAAAATGGAATATCTCCCAGCACAGATGGAGATGTTCTAGAAATGAGTGCTTCAATTTTTATTTTTTTTTTTAACCTCAGAATTAAAAATAGAGGGAAGAGAGGAAGAAGATATTGCTGTTCTATAGGTAATGCAGGTGTGCTTATTAGGAAGTGGGTTTTTTTCCATCATAAATGACTAATACCTTCTAATAAATTCTTATGTAGGATAACAAGGCTGATGTTATTCTAAAGTATAATGCAGATGAAGCCAGAAGTCTGAAAGCATACGGGGAGCTTCCAGAACATGGTAAGAATCTTTTCAGTTCAAACTGGAAGTTCGAGTTTGTCAAGAATATGCAGTCTATCTTGACTTGGTATGAATGCTCTCCTTAACTTTCTAAATGCTTTTTTAGCTAAAATCAATGAAACAGACACATTTGGTCCTGGAGATGATGATGAAATCCAGTTTGATGATATTGGAGATGATGATGAAGATATTGATGATGTAAGTAGCAGACATGTTATGTATGCCATGTTTGAAACTGTCATCTTTGACAATAAACTGTCTTTGGATGTTTTTTGGAGAATGTAAAACTATACATGGACGTTCAGAACAGCTGAATGGATTTTATTCTTGAAGAATACTATGCTCCACGTTTTGGGGACTTGGCTCTCGGAATCCTTTTTGGAGTAAAGCAGTTGAATGCTTTTTCTCAGACAAGCCTGGTAGATATTAGAACCAGGTTCTGCTTCAGAAAGGGATGTGGACATGAGCACACCAGCTTTCTGTTCTCTTTTCAGTTCTGTTGTCCTCTACACAACTTCCGTTGTCCTTCTAGTTGACCTCTACACAGAGCATGTATACTCAGTGTCGTACTAGTAACATTTGAGCAGTCTTCTCATTACCTTTAAGGTGTTCATAGTCAAAGTCGTTTGACCACAAGGACACAGATTTAGGTGGCAGTGGCTGTCCAAGTGGTTGTGTGTGTGTACGTGTATGAATGGGGGAGGAGCTGCAATTACAGGAGTCACCAACTAGATGCATGGACACAGCCGGATATTGAAGGAGCTGAATGCAGCCCTGGCTGCTGCTCCCTGACCTGTAAGCTCATTACAACAAGCTCATCATGGAAAGCAAAGTAGATGATACAGGAAGGTTTAGCTGGCTATTAGGATTTCTTGGCATCTCCTGCAGTGTAGGCTGGAAAGACTTCCCAGGGAGTCTTTCTCACACAAAGGCTTGTGAGTCAGCTCCTGTGCCATATAAGGCAGATCTGGCCAGGTCAGTTGAAGCAGGATGAACCAAGGATTACGTGAATGCAAACTACTTTGGATACGATTTATGGAACAGCTTACAGTTCATATGGGAGTTGCATCAAAAATGTGACTTTCAACCTTCTGGTTTCTCTGTAGTTTTAACAACCTTGCCATCTAGTAAGAAATAACTGAAAGATTTTTGTGGCTTCCTTTGTTGTTTTAATTTTTTAAACAAGGTCTTAAATTTCTGGGTTTGTCTCATGTCTTGCATTTCTTAAAACAAGCTGCACCTTAGCAGTATTGAAGCTAATCGTAATCATGAATTTTCAGATTGTCCTGTTCACTTGTTGCTGCTTATCACCTACCCACTGTAATTGACTGAGTACACTCTTATAGTAGTAAAATTTATTATAATTCAAATTATAATCTGCTATATAGTTTTTCCTAAGATGGTGCACTTTATTTTGCAGTAGCGAGATGAATGTATGCAGGGTCAGCTGGCTCATGGGATAATTGTAACTTACTGAGCTAGTGAGTTAACTTAATTGGATAGACCACTCAAATTATCGTCTTATGCTTTAAGTCTTCATCTTTTTAGTCGTTTCTCTGAGTTGGCAATATGACCAATTCTTACAATTACACTGTTTTGACTTCATTGAGGCCCTCCATTTCGATCGCTTATGTCAAACTATCCAAAATCTTGATACATTTTTTCTTCAAGCTTTTGAAAAATGCACTTAGAGCATGCAAGTGATTGAGCTTACTCTAGTTGGAAGCAATTGTAGTACTATCTGCTTTTAATAATGGAGCCATTTTAAGATATTAATGTGATAAATCGCTGTGTGAATATCACAAGAATATAGTTTGCAAACTAATGGGCTGCTGTGTGGGATAATTATGCAAGTGAGCAGCTATGATTGTTTTCAGGTTTTTCAGGTATGTTATATAATATTAATGTCATGCAGTAAGAAAAGATGTAAAGTAACAAAAAAAGAACTTTCTCTGGGAATCATCCCAGTCTACCTAGAATCAGGCGTGGCTTTGAAAGTCATAGTCAACATGAAAGACTTGGTGGAACCTTTCCATAGTTGCTTACATCAGAAGAATGGATGGAAAATGTTTGCCACAAAACTTCTTTGGATAGTCAGTACTTAGGGATGTTACCCTTAAACTCAGTGTGGGCTTCTGTTCTTGAGAACTGTGGGCTTATTTATGCTTGTACTACTTGTAAGAATGTTGGCTCAGTTGTTCCCCTATGTAACCACAGTATCATAACATTGGTGGTGAGGGCATAAGAGGAGAGTAATTGTTCACATGTTAAGAAAGAGGGATGCGAGCTGAGGGAAGAACATTGTTGTATGGAGCTCAAGATGTTTCCTGTTTAAATGTAAAAATAGCTTATAGGCAGAATTGATGAAAAATGTATGTGAATGAAATTATTTTTCTTCTTACTTTTCAGATCTAATTTGGAACAGAGGTTTACATTCCAACTTTCTTCCTCCAAGGATTGTTCTACATTGATATTTTGATTATTTTTTTGGGTGAAGTACCTTTCTTTTAAGAAGACTGAAAATTCTTGGTAAAGAGTGTAGTTTGTTACATCAAAAGGATTTATTTTCAATGTTTGTTTTAAAGTATTTATATTTCTTTAGAAATGGATAACGCTGGATTATCACAAAGGTTAAATGAAATGCCACAAATGTTTTCTCTTCATCAGTTAGAGCTTTTAGCTCCGGATATAAGTGAGATACAGAGACATGGGCTGTAAAAGACTGTTTTTCCCTCTTCTGCTTTCATCACTACAATTCCAGTTAAACTTGTATTTTGAAATAAAAATTGTTTACCCTGTAATTATCATGAATTTTGATTAAATACCCAGTTCAGATTAGTATTAAAATGTACTATGCAGTGTATGTCCTTATACCCCTTGCCTTGACGTTAAATTGAAAGGATTTTGATAATATAAAAGGAAGGCAGAAATCTGCATTTTAATTGATAATGCATGAATCTGCTTTTCATGTCTCGTAGCGTGCTGCTATTTTTATACCGATTTTGATAATTAAGAAAACTCATAATTTCAAAGAAGCAAATTTGCCACAGCAGAGGGGTAGAGGAGAAGTAACAATAAAACGTAAGCAGCATCTTAAATTTGCAGTTGTTAAAAACTGTCATGTATGCTTAGCTCTTCTGTCTGATCAGTAGTTAAGTTGTAGTTGCAGAAGATGAACACTGGGTGGCAGCCAACATGACAGGGACGCGTTCATACAAACCGTTAATAGTTGGTTCTGTACTGAAAAAAGAAAAAAACGTAAAATAGTTTTTCCCCAAAGTGAATGCTTAACGTTCTTGATATGTTAAACGTGTAGAATATTTTTACATTATAGAAAGGGTTACGTTAAGAGTAGAGTTTTATTTTAATCTTGAATTCCATACGGCCTGAGGTACAGCGTTAAAGCTTATGTGAACTTTGAATAACAGTATAAATGAGAAATTAAATTTGTGTCAAATGTCGGAAAAGAATCTTTTCATCCAGAATGGATCACTGAAACAAATTAATGGAAAGATTCTTTTCCACCTTCGAACTGGAGGAGTCAGTTAAAGCTGAATAAAGACTAACATCATCATGAAAATATTATTTCGTGGTAGCCTTAGTTTGTTTGTCTTCAGTTATGTATTTAACAACCCTGAAAGCAGGTTAATGGAAAACTTCCTTTTGTGCCATAAAAATCTGATTCTTGACACTTGTATTTGTTATGCAGTCTTTTTGGTATGATGTAAAGTGACTACCCCAGCAGATAAAGCAAAATGTCTTTAACTATGGAGTGGCCTCCGTGCTTTATGGGATGATTTTTTTTAAGGAGGACTTCTGTGTTAGGTTTGAATTCCCAGAAAATGTCTTTATCTTTTTCCTTCTTCATAGTATCTCTTATTCCTAAAAGAAGATCATATCCATACGGTGTTAACTATTTCTTAGTCTTGAGTAGTTTTGCCAAATGTTACATGGATTTTAACAACTCACTGTAAGAACTTGCTAGATACTGGGAAAATGTGCTGTTAACAGAGCACTCCTCCTTCCTTGGTACTAAAGTATGTAAAGTTTCTATCTTTCTATGTCTGTAATGTTCAATAGTGAATCAACTTAAAAGTTAGAAAAGTTCAGGGCAAGGTCTATAAGCCATTCCCTGACTTACTGGTTTCCTCAGCATAGTGAGCAGACCATCGAGCAGCTCTGAAAATGGGTTAGAAACTCTCAAAAACACAGCTTGGGTTCCAAGTGCAGAAGATTTCTATGCAGTTGTGGTAGCAGAAAAGTTAACAATTAAATTACAGTGGATGTTTACCGAAGATACAAATAACAGAATTTATTCTTGCCAAAAACACTTTTGTACATAGAGGAAAAAATGTAAAGTACATTGTCAGTGGTAAGAGAAATAGAAACAGATACATTGCTTTTGCAAGAAACTTATTTCACCATACCAGAATTCTCTGGTAGAACAAGATGGTTCAGCTGTGGGGCAGAGATGAAATTCTGTTCCTCACAGAATTGCTCTGGTCTTCACTGGTCACAGGCTCCTGTCTGGGCCCACACAAAACTCTGCAAAGCTCTTTAGGAAGATTCCTATTCAGCTGTGATTTTCTTCGTAGTGCTCTGGCTCAACACCTTCTCATGCATTTTATGCTAGGCTACTTATCCTTTCTCAAATACACATCCTCATTCTCTGTCCACTGCCAGAGCCCCTTTCACAGCGCAAACTGGGCAGCTTCATAGTCCCTTTTTCCTTTGGGGAGGAAAAAACTGCTTGCACAAATAGCTCTCTTTTCAGTGTCTACATGCAAAGAATGCAGCTGCCAGGTAGAGGATTGTAAGGTTGCAAAGTTCATATGTGTAAGTATCAGCTTCTGTGTGCTGTATGTGCTACATGTGTACAAGTGGCACTGTGTACAATGGCTATGAATGAACTGATGACAGGGTGGCCGTTTGCTCGGTGTAGTACCTGACCATGTTCCTAACCAGGTTCTTCATAACAGGATGATAGGGCCTGTGGTTTAACTGAGCTGTGAGCTGATGCTGGAACTGCTTCTCCCCAAGGCTATGAGGTAAATCTTGTTTCCAGCTGAGATTGTTGGAGCTTGCTCAACAATGGAAGCAGCCAACCTGGATCGTAATCATTTGCTGTTACTGAACATGAATACTGTGGGACCTGAGAACCTCTCTTAAGTGGCTCAGTAGCTTAAGCCTTGTTTTTTGCCTGTAAACACTGTGCTATGTTGGTAGCTTCTCTGCTTCGTGGAAATGAGGACTTGAAAGTTAAAATAAGCACAACCTTTTTGGAAAGTCCGTGGGAAGAGGGAAGTATTAATGTCTGAAATATCCATCCCTTTTAAACCTGGTGCCTTTTTTTCTGGCCTTTGTGAAGGTCATTGTTGGCAATGCTTTCTCATTCTGACACAAAATGAATTGCAAGGATTTATTTCTCTGGATGCACGTGCCCTTTGAGAAAGGGGAGAGATGAGCAGGGTTGATGCTGTTCCTTCTCCCTCTCTTTATCACACCAAACATAAGCAAATATTCCTGGTGATTAGGTCAGTTTGTTTGTGCTGCATCTTGCCCATCAAATTTAATGCTGAAGATTGACCTTTTACAGCTACAGTCTCAGCCACACGGAGTCCAACTGCAAGCATGAGAACCTTCATGTTACTCCATCTAAGAGGTACATAGTAGCAGTACAGTACTGCTAGAAGCTTCTAAACAATTGTTTCTCCTTTCAAGTGCTCATGGGCTACATTTGGGATCCAGCTGTTCTAATTACACCGATGGTATTTTTGGACATAAAATGCCTAGTGTGACAGAAAAGCCCGTAACATTTAGAGACAAATTGAGTGGCCAGTCTCTTGTTCTCACTTGCTCATGTAATGTGCAGGATCTCAGCACCATGGTTTCAGTAGTTTGCACGCTTTACTGACTGCTGTGGTAGGCCTCACCTTTAGCACTTCGTGCTAGTTGTCCTATGAGTTAGTTTCTTGTTTTCTTCAGCGTGTCTGTAGAAAGAAAGGACAGTTGCAGAGTGGTTTTGTTTATGTTCAGGCTGTTAGCTCAAGAAAGGAAGACTTCATCAGAAGCTGAAAGAGACTTGGTAGCAATTAAGGGCCCTATTATTGCATCACTCACCTAACAGTAAATTCTCTGTTGGAATACTTAGTGCTGTAAAAGTGTACAGTCTTTCCCATTACAAAAGTGGGAAGCTTAAGTGCAGTGCCTCTCACCAGCGTGCCTCAGCTGTTGTGCTGCAGGAGTCTGTTCTGAGGTCACTAGCATCAGTACTGCTTTATCAGCCCTACTCATCTTCACGGCTGGCTGATGTTATTCCCAGAGGATCACAGGAAGATACCCTTGTATGTTTGGCCTCTGGAGGGAGCAGGTGAGCTACCAAAACACCACCAACAACCAACCAACCTTCACAAGTTAGAATGAACAGATTGCTTCAGCTTCCTCAGTAGGAGGAGTTTCTGTCACAGAGTTTTGGGGACTCTGAAGTTCCCTGTGTCTGCAAATAACTACTGCCAGGAATGGAAACGCTGGAGGTGTTTTTTTCTGGATTCTTGAAGTAGGTCACCTTTCTTATGAACAAGCTGATTCCAGCATGCACGCCATGGGCAGAGGTGCAAGCCTGACAGCTTGATGGGTGCTGGTCTCCATTTCTACTAACAGTGAAGAGCAGCAGATAAAGAAGAGTATCCTTGTGGGACACTCGTGTCTGCCTGGGTTGTGTGCTCCTCCACAGGTGGTACCATCTGTCAGAATGAATTCAGCTTTGTGACAATCCTTGAGTCAGTGATGACAGTCCTTACAGTTGCTGTATTTAGCCACTGTACTTACAGAGGAAAGAGAAATTCTTAAATTGATTCTATTGCTTTGCTGGTGTACGTTTTGTCTGCAAAAGTAGGAAGGGTCATCTCATACATCATAAATTATTTCAGGTTTATATCTAGTTTGTTCTTTTACTGATACGTTGACTTGTGAGAGGAAACTATTTTAAATGAAACTTCTGTAAACTTAATTTTTAGGACTGTGGAAGTCAAGATCAACTGTAACATTTAACAAAGGATAACATGGAAAATAATATTCAACTAGCCTGTAAATGTATGTGTTATCAGAGGCAGATGAGGATTACTACTTCTGATCATGCTGTATAGATTGACATCTTCTGACTTAATCTTCAATATTTCATCCTTGAAAATAATCTATGTTCTTGGTTCAAGAGATTTTCATTCAATTTTTCCTAAATTTGTCATTCACACACATACCATTGTAGCATATAAATGTTATTTTACAGACACATTCTTTATTCATATTACATAATAAGGTTTACTAAATGTGTTGTCATATTCCTGCAAAATACATTTCTTCTGGCACTAAGGTTTTGATCTCATGGTTTCCCACGTAATGACTGGAGGTTCAGTTAAGAGTCATAGCAAAATGTTCCCACAGGGAGAACTATGCTATGATGAGAACAGATGATATCACCTTCCTGTTACGTAGTACTGGGTTCGCAGCTGAAGTTTTCTATCTGTATCTGCTCCAGGCTCGCTAGAAGGCTTTTCCAACATTCCCACAGTGCTACAGCCATCTCAGCTGATACTGCCATGTTCTTCAAAAGGTGTTCCACTGTAGCTTTCTGTCTGTCTGAAAGTACTGAGAGGGGAAAAATCTTCACACAGGCCTTTTACCTGTCCAGCTTTTGTGATGGAAATGGACAGACTTGAAGCCATGCTTCCCTGATATACCAACTGTGTGGCAGCTGCTGAGACACAACTTGAACCTCAGTTTGAGTACCTGCAGAAAAGACCTGGTCAGCCCTGGGAGCACAGGTGCAGGCAACTCAGCTGTGTGACCAGAAGGGGGTGGAGCCAGGCTCAACCTCTCTGATACCCCATTAAAGGGCTAACTGTCACTGATGAAGGGTTTCTTGTTGGAGATCCCTCCTCTGTGGAGTTTTCCCTTGTGAACCTTGATCATTGGAGACAGGTGAGCACTCCTTTTCCTTTCTTTTGTAACATCTACTTGATTGCACTGGTCCTGTTGCTATTATACCATTATATAAACATTAATTCAGAACAAAAGACTTGTAAGGCTCCATGTTGTTGAGATTTCTCAAGAAGCTTTTGCCAATATCTATACCGTGGGAAGTATTGTCATTGTGGGAACAGCATGTTGTTCTGAATAGCTTGATATGCCATAATGATTATCCTTCCTGTAAAAATTATATATTGATTTTTACCTCAGCTCATGGATGAATGTGGTAAGAGCATCAGTTACAAGTTTTCCCAACAACCTGGTGGCAGTACACGATGCTCAGTGGTCCCTGCGATAGTTCTCTAAGTATGCTCGATTTTTCTGTCAATCGAAATTATGCTTTCCTCCATCAGGAATTTGTAATTTGAACTCAGACGTACAGAGGTAAAGCTGTTCAGCTCATCTTCTGGCTTCTTCCAGAAATTTCAAAGGATCAAGGAATGTTTGTTGGCTGCGTGCCACGGCTAATTGACTATTTTTCAGAAACACTTAATGTGCGTGCCGTAGTTAGAAAACGCTTTGTCAAGCCATAGGCAACTTAGTGGTAGCTCAGAAATATTTTCAAAATTTATTTGTATGGCAACTACATCAAAGTGCTCATAACTCACTGGCTGTAATTCTGTTAGAGGTGTCTTATCTCAATGCTTAATTTACTGAAGCCTACAGTTACTCTTCTGTTAGACTGAAAACTTCCCTCTTGTAACAGCCTATTGCTCGTATGTGATGAGAGAGTGTGCCTAAGGGAAATCACTAGCACAGTACGTAGATCTGGAATGTACTGTGCATAGATTTTCCACCCACACCACTCTTTTTCCATTGGGGTCTAACCTTGGATTCAGAAATCCAGAGGAAGCAGTGTAAAAGTTCCACCTCCCATCTCTGCGATGGTTGATTGCGCTTCCCCACTACTCCCATTTTAATCTTAAAACAACTCTAAATAAAATGGGTTGCCTCTCTTGAGGGATCTTGGAATGTTTCAGCTTTGGAACATCACCTAAGAACTTCATGAACATTAAAAATAGCCAACCTGTGTCAGGTTATCTCCCTTTTCAGGTAGAGAAAGGGGGAGTGAGGAAGGAAGTTGTTCTGAAGAAGTGTGGGAAGAGGCTTCTGATTCTACAAGTGACCAGGTTGCATATGTGGGGCTTCATCAGGAGCCTCATCTGGGTCTTTAATATGAATCTGGGGTCATAAGCTTTGAGTATGCAGAAATACATATTTCAGTGTTGTCGCTTCAGGCAGCACAAGATTTATTTGGTGTTTACTGAGTGAAAAAGTGATTTCCCCTTAGAGTGCGTTCTTCTGTTACAAGCAGCTGTAAATCACTGAGAGTACTGTATATGCTAACAGAACTTTGAGCTATTTTGGAAGAGTGGGTCACGAAAGGTTCTTCTTTCAGAGCTGAGAAAACCTTCAGGTCAATTCTTCACATGCTAGGAAAGTGATAGATGTTCAGATCTCAATCAGACTTCACGTCTTTGCTCTCTCCATAGAAGTGCAGGGGTGTCAGCCTCCCCTGCTAGCTGTCTGCTGGGATTTGCCATGGAACAGCATGGCTTCCTGTGGTGCTGGGGCTGCACAGGGTTTTATTGAACCCTTTGGTGCTCTCAAAAACAGCTTCTGTCAGTGACCTAGGGAAATACTGTTGCAAGCTCTGTTCACAATTTTGCTCAGTGTGCCAGTATGAAAGCACTCCATTTTTGATGGTGTGGTTTGCCGTGTGCTCCTACAGCCTGTTTTTACAGGTTTCCATGACCATCCTTCATTAAGGCCTGTGAAGTTGGGCAAAGGTGTGGGCAAGGCTGTTTAGAGGTGTCTACCCACAGCGGCAATCATTTGGAGCAAAAAGTGAGTTAATTTACCCTAACTGGAAGCCAATGAAAATGTGTATTCTTCCTTTGTATTTACATTTTAGTCTTTCAATAAAACTTGGCTATCAGATGTGTGCAGAAGATGGGATGTGCTCTTCCCCTTTATAGACTGCTTGTGCAGTTTGGCAGAGGAAAGTACTGCTAGATGTAGCACAGTGGGAAGGTGGCTTTGGTGTTTTGAAGAACTACCTCTTCGATGCTGTGAAGTAAAGGCTGGATGTATTTCAGATCCCTATTCCAAGCTGTCTGTGTGTGTTTACGATGCGTGCGTCCTTGCAGAGTCAAGGTGTAATCCACTGAGCGGTCCCCAAACCGGACAAAATGTGTGCAGAGGGTTTTGAACCCTGTCAGCACAGTTAGGTACCTCAGGAAAGCAATTGTTTCACAAATCTGTTTTTAAGCGAGGCCGCTTCCTCTGTTCATTTTATGTTAGTGTCAGCCAAGCTGAAGAAGTAGTTAATGGTGAGGCAAGAGGAGTGATGGGGCTATGATGGAAGGCTGTTGTAAACCAGTATGATCTCTAAAGACTGAGGAAAACCATTGCCATTGTCGTCTGAGTCACAGAGTTGTATTGGTTGGAAGAGACCTGGGCTGCTCTACCAACCTCCTATGCAAAGGACGTCCCCTTAGAGCCTGTGCTGTCCTTCTGCTTTCTGAATGTGTCCAGTGATTGAGGTATTACATCTGTGGGCAACATGGTCCAAGGTTTTATCACTTTCATGGTTTAAAGGAAGTAATGATTTCCTTAAAAAATAATGGGATTTTTTGTTGTTGTCCAAGTTACACATGTTGCCCCTAATTCCTCCCAAGTGCACTATGGAGAAGAGTCTGAATCTCTCTTTTCTCCTCCTGCTCAATTATGTGGATGCAGACAAGTGTAAGATTCCCCCACAGCACTCTTTTGTACAGGCTGAACACCGCCCAGTCTCTGAGCCTCTCGTCAGTGCCGTGTGCTCCAGTCCCTGTGCAAATCTTGTTCATCTTTTGTTGTTGTTGCTCATTCTTTATTTCATAGAATCACAGAATCATTAAGGTTGGAGAAGACCTTTAAGATCATCTAGTCCAACCATCCACCTGCCACTAGTATTGCCCACTAACCCATGTCCCTCAGTGCTGCATCTCCATGGTGACTGCCACCTCCCTGGGCAGCCTGTGCCACTGCCTCACCACTCTTTCTGAGAAGTTTTTCTCAGTATTCAACCTGACTCACCCCTAGCACAACTTGAGGCCATTCCCTTTCATCCTAACTTTAACAAAGGAAGGTGGAAGTAGATAATGGCACACTACAGATATGCTGGGAAACGCACTTTCTCAGCAGTCTATGAGCTGCTCCAGATCTGCCACAGGGAAGTGATGCTCATCTAAAAACTGAAAGCGTGTAAACTGGGCTGAGTTGTAAGAAATAAGCATTTGAAATGAGCCCAAAAATGGGCACTGCCTTTTAGATTCAGTCTCAACAATATCATTCATGAAGCATTAAACATGTATGTGGTGTATGATTTTAAAGAGTGCTGGTAATTATTCTTCCTTTAATTGCAGTACCATACGGTATGGCTATCTCTTCTCTCATTTTACTTCAGAAGATGTGAGGTGCTTTCAAGAACAGTACTGGTGGGCCCCTATGTATTAATTTCAGATTCAGATATGCCAGCCTCTACTTCCCTCTCCACCTCCTCGCTGACCTAGAAGGGCCTAACTTTCTGCTCCACACCCCGCAGTACTGTTCCTTATTTAATCTGGATGCCAACGCCATCATTTGAAAATGAATATGCTGCTTTGAAGCATGTTATCAATCTAATACTTCACTTTACCAGAGGGAGTGTAACTTTAGTCAGCTGCATTTGTAGTGGCTGAGCATTGCCTGAAGTTTCTAAAGCACTCACTGTTCCCCAGCCTGCTCAGGGTGTTCTGTACAGATTGCCTTTATGTTCTGAAGCTGAGTCTCAGGTTTCCCTGGAAGGTTTGTCCGTGTTTGAGTCTCTGGAGCACCCGTTCTCTCTGGATCACAGGACTGAAACTTGGCTCCAAGAATCGGAGAACTCCTGATGAATTCCCTGTTAGAGATGGTGACTGAGTGATTGTCTCAGTGCAGGAGTTGTATGAAGTTAAAAAAGTGAATATGCAAGATGGGTAGGTACTGCCAAACGTGTATACATTCACTTTTTTTTTTTCTTCTCCAGACTAGCTCTCATCTTCAGATCAATCAAATGTGCCTGTGAAAACTGCACCCCCAGACATTGATACTGGTTACTCATATCCATGGATACACTGACCTGAAAATATTTTGGGGGAGGAGGGAGCAGAAGGAACTGCACGATTCTCATATTTCTTGGACTGCCTGTGAATCATTCCTGAAGAAGTCTCATCTCTGTAGTTTTGAAACTGATTTTGTTAGTAGCCATTAACTTAGCCAGGAGAAGAAATGAGATCCAGACTGTCACTTCACATTCCTGAGACAAATAAACAGCGTTCCACAAGAAGACCATTATTACATGCACTTGTACCTTCAGCTTTGTTTGTCCCTTTGGGTCTGTGGTGATAGGACAAGGAGAAATGGTTTCAAATTAAAAGAGGGGAGATTTGGGTTGGGAATGAGGAACAGTAAGGGTGGTGAGGCAGTAGAACAGGTTGCTCAGAGATGTGATGGATGCTCTGACACTTGGAGACGCTCAAGGTTGGGCTGGACAGGGCTCTGAGCACCCTGACAGAGCTGTAAGTGTTCCCGCTCATTGCAGGGGAGTTGGACCAGATGGCCTTTAAAGGTCAACTCAAACTGCTCTGTGATTCTACATAAGTGTTTCAGTACATCCTTGGGTACTTCCCTTCTAGGATCTCCCACTGAGGTTGTCTGGCATCTCACCTTTAGATACAGAATCAGACTAACTGAGGCAGGAAAGCACTGCTGCAGATCATCCAGCCCAACACCCCTGTTTAAATCAGGGTCAGCTGTTCAGTTTGCCCAGAGAAGGATGTTTAATTGTTCTATCAGCAGTAGGAAAAAAAAAAAAAAAATCTTTTTATCTAAGTGAGTTTTTCTGTAACTCTGCCTGTTACCTCTTATCCTTTCACCAGACAATTCTGAGAAGAATCTAGCTCTGTCTTCTTCACTCCCTGTACCACATAGCAGATACTGATGAACACTGATAAAATCCCCTTAAGCCTTCTTTTCTTCAAGCTAAACAATCCATGTTCTCTCAGCCTCTCCTTTTATGTCAGATGCACCAGTTTCTTAACCATCTTTGTGGCCCCTCATTGGACTCACTCCAGTATGTCCATATCCTCCTTCTACGAGAGAATCCAGAGCACTTCAGCTGTCTCACTCTGGTGCTGAGGGCATCACCTCTCTTGACCAGCTGGCAGTGCTCTGCCTAAAGCAGCCTGGGGTGCCACTGGGCTTCTTTGCCACAAAGGCACATTGCTCATCAACTTGTCCACCAGGATTTTCCAGGTCCTTTTCTGTAAAGCTGGTCAGCCCCCAGCCTGTACACGTGCAGGAGTTTATTACTCCCCAGACGCAGCACCTGGCACTTCTGTTTGCTGAATGCCATGAGGATTCTGTTGACCAATTTCTTCAGCTTGTTGAGGTCCCTTTGAGTGACAGCACACCCATCTGATGTATCGACTGCTCCCAGTATCGTCACCTGTAAATTTGTTAAGACTCTGTCTCATCATCCAGGTCATTAATGAGGGCTTTGGGAGGTGCTGATTCCTGAGTACACTACTAGTGACTGGCCTCCAGCTGGACCTCATGCCACCGGTCACAGCCTTTTGAGCCTGGCAGTATGGTTAGCTTTCAGCCAACCCTACTGTCCGTTTATCTAGTCTGTATTTTGTCAGCTTGTCTGTGAGGATGTTATGAGAGACAGTGCTGAAGGTCTTGCTCAAGCAAATGTAAATAAACATCTACTGGCCTCCCTTCTTTCACCATGCCACTCACATCATCTCATCATATTGGAGGCATGATCTCCACTTTGTTAATCAATTCTGCCTACTCCCAAACATCTCAATATGTTTTGAAATCTTTTCTGGGAGGATTTACAACATCATCTTCTCAGGAATTAACATGAGGTCATCTTCCCTATACCATCTTGAATACTCATTTTTGCCCTTCTTGAAAATTGGAGTGCTCTCAGGAACCTGCCCTGACTGCAGTCATCCTTCAGAGAATAGCTAGAGTGGCCTCACAGTGACATCAGCCTCTGAGCGTGTGAGTGTGCTGGGTGCATCACATCAGGTAGCATCTGATTCTAGTTTCTTGTAGCACAGCTGCTCTGATCCTCTTCTCTAGAGAAATTAAGTCTCTGGTGAAACCTATAATATTGAATTTAAAGAAAAATCTGAAACAACAGGAAAAAATCAGATGTGTAGACCGTATGTATATATACTACCCTCTGTGGAAGTCTGTATGTTTTAACTGAAAAAAAAAACAAAAAACAACAACAACAAAAAAAAACACCTCACACCTCTAGACAAGGACAAGCAAATTACAGTGTTTCTCTGAGTATGGTAAAACAAGTTCTGCTAGTGGTGACACATGTAAATCCTGTAGCTATAAATGACCTTATTGTCATTTGCCTACGATTATAGAAATCTCTACAGAAACTCTCATTAGCATGGCAACTTGCCTCTTGCAAGTATTAACAAAAACCCATTTTTTAGATCCAAAGTATGGAGGTCAATTCAGCTCACCCCCTTTTGAAAGATTTCTCTTCTGTACCACCCAGTATTGCTGGGATAGAAGTCTGTGGCTGCATAAATATTCAAAGAGGTAGGAAACCAATTCCTTCATAGGCCTAGTTTCTTCAATTTCCTCTGCTTCAGAGTATGATCTAAAATTCATTTACTGAGGATAGAATAATAATTTCATAATTATCTTTTACTGAGATTTAAACACTGTTGCTCCTATGCACTTTATTCCTAAGTAATAAAAGTCAGGTCAGTGCATGAATTTAGAGGAAAACGATAATCTTCAACATCTTATTACAAAGCAAGAAAAACATGATGCAATTGAGAAAAAGTTTCCTGTATCATGCAGTGTGGGAAACTACTAGGCTGAGATGTTACAGAACCAATGTAGTTCACAGCAAAATGCGTCTAACTATACCAAAGTATTTCCTGCAGAGCAAAGAAGGCAGGTAATGCTTTGAAAATAGAAGGCCAAAGATGAACTAACTACTAATTTAGGTTCTTCTTGTTTCAGTTGTGGCAGAGGAACAACTGAGTCTATATTTGCATTTTAATGAGGTATGGGACTATGTCATCTAAGCCAGAAAGATGAGTGGCTACCATGGCAAGGGAGTGAGGGGTATGTGCCTTGAATGCCCTTCCTTAGCTGAAGTTTCTTGCTGCAGTTCTATCATCTCCACAAAGTGGGTTGATGAGAGGTGTCTCAGTTACACAACTCACCAAGGTGTTTCCCATCTGTAAAATTGTCCCTTTCCAAACAGGCTAGGTGACAATCTTCTGCCACCATTCGTGAGATTGAACAAGTTAATAAACAGCTTGTTTTAATAATAAAGTCCTAATAGTAAGACATCATAAAGACCTAGGACCTGCTGCAAGGTCTGGTTGGAAGGCACCTCTTGAGGTTATCATCTTTGAACTAGATAAGTTCAGCAGTTCCTTATGCTCCTCCTGGCCTTTCCTGAGTCTTGAAAAGGTGACGAATGTTCCTCCATCCCTCAGTTCTACTGCTTGGCTACCTTCTTGTTTATCCCAATGTCCATCCTGAGCCTCCCACGCCACACACAGCAGCACTTCCTCTTTCTTAGAGTAGGTTGTACTGGCAGGAAGAGTTTGGGTCTGTCACTTTTATAATAATCCTTCAGGCAGTTGAAAATTTTTATTACATCAATTCTTAGCTTCCCTTTTACCAAACTAAGTCCAGCCTCTCCTCCATAGCTTTCTTATAAGACCTCCACTGTACTCTCCAGTTACATTCCTCTTGACAAGAGGCATCCAAAACTGAACACGGTGTTTCAGGTATGGCCTCACCAGTACCAGGCAGAGATGATCAACAAGGTTCCTTGGATGTAAAGGCCACACTTCTAATATATCCTGGTGTACAGCTTCTTTTACAAGAGCAAGTTGGGTGCTCACTTTCAATCCAGGGCACACTGTAACCCTCAGGACTATTACCCAGTCCTTCCCAGCATGTTCCCATGCAGGGGATTATTCAAGGTCTCTGTCCAATCCTTGAGATTCTCAGGGTCCTTCTGGGTTGAACTTTCCATTTTCCCTAATGTAGTGCTATCTGCAGATCTGCTGGAAATGAATTCTGCACTGCAGTCACGTTGTCAATAAAGGCATGGAATGTGGGTGCCAATATGGACTTCAGGGGACTTCGCTAATTAACAGCCAAATGTTGACTTATTGACTGCTATCCTTACAGGCCAGTGATCCACACAACTTTCAGCTCATCTAAAAGTCTGTTTGTTCAGTCCATCTTTCTTCAGTTTCCAGAGAGGAAGGCTGGGACTGTTGTACTAAACAGCATACTGTAATCAAGGTACAGTACACCCACCACTCCCCCCTTGCCCATAGAGCCAGTCATTTTATTGCATTAAGCCGGTCATACAGGACTTATCTTCCATGACTGACTACCCCTGACTGTGTGTTCCATGTCCTTTAAACTGACTGAAGTGAAAGTGACGACTTTAAAGCTCCCCAAGCCATTTTCCTTGCCTCTTTCAGAGATTGGCAGTGGTGTCACAATCATGCCCACAAGACCAGGAAGGCCTCCCAGTGGCTTGTGGGGGAAACCCAATGGATCTGAACAGGTGCTGTTTCTCTAGTGTCTAAGTTGGTCCTCCCCAGCTGGCTGCTCATTTCTTCTCCCATGCAGGCACAATTCAAGTAGTTTTTTGCACTGAAGGTGGTAGAAAAATAGACCCTGAGTAATTTAGATTTTTCACTGTGTTCAATTGTCACTATGAGCCTATTTTCCTTGAACTTGCTTTTCCAATTCTCTTGTCATTATCACAAATTAATTTTAAAAACTTTGAACAGTCTAACATGAAGCAGAAATTAAAAAGTAAGACTGACAGATTGCAAGATATTTAGTTGAAATGTAATTTGATATGATTTTCAAGACAAAAAATTAAAAAGAAAGATGAAATTGTCAAAGATCTGGAATTCAGAAAATACACTAAATGACTGTGAAAACTTTATGGATTTGATACAGTGCCTTGAGTTATTTTTGTAGAATCTGTAATCCCGATTTAACTCTCTGGCAACTATCAGATCTTTTTATTTCATTTTTGGATCTCTTTTCTGTCAGCTACAGAGGACTTAAAATTGTATTCATGAAGATTTACAGATGGCATTCACTATGTTTGCTAAGTTATAGCTACTGTATACTTCAAACCTAGAGGAAGCAGCATGATCCATGAATTGCTGGGTTTGTAGCCAGGAAGAAAATTGATCCTTAGTTGTGTGAAAGCAGTCCTTCACCCGTAGAATTAAGGTGAGTTAATGTTTGATTAACATCTGATGTTCACTCAAGTTCTGAAACGTACAACCACCTAAATACACCTCTCTGAAACTTACATAAAATCATTTTACCTTTTTGATGATATATATCAGACTTCTTTGCTGATTGTTTATGCATTACAAACCAAAGTATTTGATGCTTCTGTTCAGATACAGATTGTGTGATTTGTTGTAACCATGTTGGAGTTAGTAGAGCTCAGCCTGAGGATCCATTTCATTCCTGATGAGCAAGTTTTGTCAATAAAACCCTCCCCCTCTGGTGTTTAAATGTTCAGTATAATATTCTATACTCATTGATTTGAGGCTTAGCTATCTTTTTTCAAATACCACTTGATTCAAAAATATTGATCTCATTTTAATCACTAGGAGACCTTCAGACTGGATCTATAGGCATATTCTGATTTATCATGCTTTGAAGCACTGAGACCAGTGCTGTGGTTGTGCTGTTTTAATGCACCAGGTCACGTGGATGAATACAAGTGCCGGGCTGTGGAAACGAAGAATGAGAATTGATAATAAAAGTAAATAAAACCCTCATCTCTTGCAATATTTTTTGTCCCGCTTCTAGCAGAAGCCCTCAGAATTAAACACCCATACCCCTATACTGGGTATGCATTAGGTGCATTTGTAAGTCACCAATCTTTTTCTCAGTGCATCTGGCTCTGTGATGTATTCCCAACAGGTAAAAATTCAGCAGTTTTGAAAGCAAACCTAACCCATGCCGACTTCTATCCTCTTACTAAGTCTATCCCAGTATTATCTTACTGACAGCAGTCAGAAAGGATGAGGCACTGGGCTTTTTTGCTGTATTCAGAGAAGTGTTCCTGGAGCACCCGAATAGTTTCCAGTACTGCTCAGGAATAAACGTCATGGACACACCCAGTCCGTGTTCAAAAGTTCTGCATCCCTACCATGGTCATAACTTCCCTTCAAGATGACTCATTTAGAATCACAGCATCATTCCATTTGGAAAAGACCTCTAAGATCGTCTAGTCCAATCGCCCACCTACCACCAATATTGTCCACTAATCATGTCCCTAACTACTACATCTACCCTTTCCTTAAAGACATCCAGGGATGGTGACTTCACCACCTCCCCGGGCAACCTGTTCCAAATGTGCTTTTATAGGATGCTATTTTAATAACAAAAGTAAAACAAAATAAATTCTCCACTGACTGTTTGCCATTCAATGCAGTATAATTATTATTCGATGATAACTAAACTTAATTAGTTTAACACTATTTTGAGCATTCAATCAGAGTAGAAGTATCTTAGGATTTGATGTTCCGTAACCTTGAGGACGGCTCACTGTCACACAGATGCAGATCAGCTCCTGTCCACACACAGCCACCCCCTGTATGAATAGATGCACTGCTGGGGAAAGAGTGCTCCTTTTCCAGGCAAAGCACGCTGGTGCAGTTAGACAAAAATACTACAAATAACTGCAGGCAAATATCAATCACTTCAGCAGGTGGTGAAGAGAAACATAAAATATAAAATGCGTTTCTATGGCTGCAGGGCAGACATTCCTTCCTTCCCCAGCATGGCTTATCTTCCCCTGCCTCTTCAAGCAAATGCGATGACTGTGTCACATCCTGTTAGAGCATGAAAAGCAAGCAGAGTGTTTGCCTTTTCTGTGCCTAATACTGCAATAAGGAACCTTTAATTTAATCTCAGAATCAAAAGTAATCCAAACTGCATCTAAATCTAGCTTGTTTGCTCCCCAATGATACCTGGCCACTATTCTGCAAAGCAGTTAATAACAGAGCTCTTGCAATTCATGGCTCATGTTGTTTTGAATCTGGAGGAGAACAGGTATTGGGCAGTAAACAAGGACGGGCTTATTTTATGGTGAACAGGAGGAATTGCATGTATCATCCTTTTAATGAAACACTGATGGAAAAAATATATATAATCCATTTAAATCAGGTGGGAAAGGTTTGTGCTGCATTCCACCGTGCTCAGGAAAGCAGCGCGCGTAGGCAGGTCTGTGTTCGTACATGACTTAAAATGCCTGTGCCATCAGTAAATAACATGGGACAGGGTGATGAGAGAAGTTATCTTTCTGTGCTTTCACTTATTTTTGTGCACCACTAGTGTCAAGCTCTTCCAGGTCAAACAGCTCCATCTGAACTTCAAAAGGTGCCATAGATGTGTGATGCCAGTGAGAGCATGCTCCTGTGTCAAGGTACACGGGGACTGTGCAACATCACATACAGCATAGGCTATTAAGGTAGGAGATCTGTGATTTAGCATAATGTGGGTTTTTTTCAAGTCTGTATTTTCACGTGGAGAACTAATACACTTTCAGAGAGCCAAATGCCAAAGACAAAGCAATCTATTATGATTCATCCTACAGATTATTTTAACATTAGGGTGACATTATTCATTGAATGACACTTCCTAGCTATGTAAGTATTTAAAAATAAAGCAGACAGCTGTAGCTCAAGCTTCACCAGACTGAGCCTCATGCCGATCCTGCTCCTGAACTGGGGGAACTTGAAAGGTAGTCTAATTCCTGCAGGTATTCTGCCCTTGGCTTCTCAGGAACAGCGAAACAAAAGGAAGTAGAAGCCATTTCACCAGGTCACAGTGGTTCTTTAAAAATACAGCTGTATTTTTAAAAACATTCAGAACTGAAGGCAGAAGTCCTTTAGAAATGCCACCTTTTCAGAAGTGTGTTTTTGAAAGAGAACACCATTTTCCTGTTGATATGTAGCTCTGAGATTGACACAACCAGGACAATTCATAGAAAGGTTCAAAAGACTGGGGAAAAAAAAAAAGATATTCTCTATGATCATACTGCATCTAAGTTGATTAATCATTCAACATTCAGGAATAACTATAATTAACTATACCTGTCACCTGTCTTCTGTTTCTTATACAAGTGTTACAACTCTCTTTTTAGCTTCCCAGACGTGTTTTGACTTTCTCAGAGGACACCAAGTTACCCAACAAAGAGGAGTAACTGTCTTTAGGTGTATTTGTACTACCTGCAATAAGACTTTGGTGCAAGCACTCAATTTAATTCAGAAGTTGTAAGAGATGAGGCATTACCAATGAGGCATTAGACCTCTGGGAGCTTTGGAAAGGAAAGGACAATTTTGAAGCTAGAGCAGGCAAACACTGCTTTGGAGACCTGGATTTTACATCTCTGTCTTGTAGCTTTTGAGTGATGCTGGGTTGGTTGATTGAAAATGGCAGAATAGAGCAGAAACTCAGAAGATGGGTGGTGTGGGAGATTTGGCTGTTTTGCTCAAGGTTCATCATTCTGTGTCCCCTTAGGAGAAATCCTAGGAAGAGATGGATTTTGTTGCATAGATACAACCATAAGATTAAAAAAAAATAAAAATTAAATAATAAAAAGGCACCTCTTTTGATAGATTTTACTTTAATGTTTGCTAAGGAGGTAAAATTAACAGTCCTGCCCGCTGCCTCCTGCCTACATCTTTAAGGTCTTTTCTTTACCTTTCTACAGATTTACTCTTGTGATTTTCCCAGCCCTAGACCCATCTGTGCCTTCGTAGCTCACGTATGAATATCCAGACAAACCTGTTTAAATACAGCACCTGCCAAAAACATGTAGTCATTTCTGAAAATTTCTAAAAGAAAAAAAAATAGAGGTCACCATCAGATATTAAAGTCAGAAGATTCAGGATAGAAAGCAAAAGAAGATTGAATCCAAGGAGTGAAGAAAGTTCCACCCCAGACAGATCATATGTAAGAGGCAGATGACTGCACCTATTACATTAAAATCAGGTGATTCCAACCTACTCTGATCAGTCCTCCACTCGTGCTGAAATAGGTAGCTCAAAATGGACCTACTTTGTCATCTGGTGACTGCGTGGATTTGGGATTTCTTTAGAGCCTGGTTTTGCTCCCAGTAGCACTTTTTTTCCTGTAAGCACACACAACAGTTGTCAGAAAGAGGATATCATGTTTGTGACCGTGAACAGGGAGGAGGAGAGGCATCCAAAAACTAGACTACAAAGTTGAAGGTAGAAAGAAAAAGGCTACGATGCATAGAAGGAGACCTTACAAATGTTTTCCACAAAAGCAACCCAGTATATTATTGATTTTAACAGAAAGAACATGACATACCATAAAAGAAATAAAAAATGCTTTAAAATAAAACCAGAACAAGCATTACGAGTTTTGGTTAAGGAAGGAGCAAGGAACTCTTTTCCAGCTGTAATGCCCAACATGGCATCCCCTAGTCTGCGCTGTGGACAGCTCCCGCAGCACTGTATGATTCCTGGTGGGGAGCTGATGGTTCAACAACCCGTCAGCCCCAGCACATAAAGGAGTTAACAAGCAACTGCGAGCACTCCAGATCCATTGCCTTCTGTTATTTCTTCCCCTTGTGTTAAATACGATAATAGCACTACTTTGACTTAGAAAGATGTGTTAAAGATAATTCATTAATGCTTGAAGGAGCTAAAATGATGACATGAGAGTACTGTAGGAAAGTCATCAAGGAAATTAATGAACCTGCCTTCAGGGCAGGGTTTGAAGAATGTACAATAAAGATGACATGAAAGGTTCTGCTTTACATGATGAAAATGAACACAAACACTGAAGAACTATATATTAATTAAAAATCATCCTTTGCACTGAATGAGGCAGGAGTCTTGGGGAAAAAATAGTGAAGGTTACTTGAAG
The DNA here is from genome assembly GCA_013399175.1 of Odontophorus gujanensis. Taxonomy (NCBI): domain Eukaryota; kingdom Metazoa; phylum Chordata; class Aves; order Galliformes; family Odontophoridae; genus Odontophorus; species Odontophorus gujanensis. Next base: position 657,957 of record VXAB01004335.1, on the reverse strand, counting down.
ACTAAATCACATCACATAACTTACAGTGCTTAAGAAGAGCTTTTTACTTTTGCTCCTTTATTCTTTTAACTATAGCTTTCTTTTCTCTAAAAATCTCTTCTTTTTCATCACACAGTTCTCAGGCTGAATGCTGTCCAGGTTCTGAGCAGCCATCAGAGACATTATGGCAGAGGAGACTATGTATGTCCCCATGGGACACGCTGAAGGGCTTCACAACTGGTTGGCAACCAAGCATGAGCCAGCTCATACTCCCCAGGGCACAGCCTCCTGTGGCCCTGCCCATAACACTACACCAGCTCCTGCTCCTGCCCAAATATCCCAGCAGTCGCCCTCACATCCCCACCTATAGCTTCATGGCTACATTTCTCCATCCCTGTCCCTTGTATCCCCCACATCTTCCTAATTCCCAGTCCTGGAAATGCATCTCATTTCCTTTCACTCAACACCAAGCACATGCACTTTGCACTGAAATTTGCACTGGTTAAGCTCCCTGGTGCGGCGTGCACACCCAAACATGGGAACAGCACTTGAATGCGTAGAAGTAAAAGAAAGAATAATGTTCATTTCCTCAAGGGCCTGTTATTGACTATGGTCTGAATTTTCAGCTGGATGGGAATATAATGGGGACATAACTGCTGGACAGTTTTTGGCTGCAATGTGGGCTCAGAAAGTGCTTTCAGGCAGGGAGCAGCTGTTTGACCACCAATGTTCCAGTGTTTCCAAAAGCTGAGATGGCATGAACACAATAAATCTGTAAGCAGTGAGTTAAAAGTTCTAGGTCTTTTTGACCATTAGCACATAAATTCAGGAGAAAATTCCTTACAGTACTTGAAGGGAGCTTACAGGTCTAAAGGGGAGCAGCTTTTTACGTGGTCTGATAGTGATAGGACAAGGGCGAATGGCTTTAAACTAAAAAGAGGAGTTAGGTTCCATGTTAGGGGGAAATTATTTACTCAGAGGGCAGTGAGGTGCTGGCACAGCTGCCCAGAAAAGCTGTGGTGCCTCATCCCTAGAGGTGCTCAAGGCCAGGTTGGATGGGGCCCTGGGCAGCCTGAGCTGTTGGGGGCAGCCCTGCCCACCGCAGGGGTTGGGGCTGGGGGGGAGCTTTGAGGCCTCTTCCACCCCGAGCCGTCCTGTGATTGTACGAAAACACAATAGCCCACCGCAGACCCGAACAAAGACGCGGACCCCCAGCTCGGCGGGGGCGGGGCGGCGGCAGCACCTGGCGGGGCGGGAACCGCCGCCGAGCGGCACCAAGCAGCCGCCTCCGCGCCCAGTCGAGTCAGGTGCCGCGGGACGGGCAGTGCGCCTGTGCGGCGCGGAGCGAAGCGAAGCACCGAGCCGAGTCGGCGGGGGCCGCCGGTGGGAGGAAGATGGCGGAGCCGGGGGCGGCGCGGGGCTCCCCGCGGGCGGCAGGTAAGTGCGGCGCGGCTCCGCCGGGTGCCCGGCACGGCGGCGCAGGTGCGGGCTGCGTGGTGCGGCTCGCGTTGGGCACGGGGCAGCTTTTGTGCGGGGGG
>VXAB01004335.1:611494-655338 GCA_013399175.1 Odontophorus gujanensis | reverse complement strand
GCCCGGCGCGGCGGCGCAGGTGCGGGCTGGGGGGGGCGGCTCGCGTTGGCCAGGGGGCAGCTTTTGTGCGGCGGGCCGGCTGCGTGCGCGGCTGCGGTTTCCCCGACCGCTGGCGCTGCCGCCGGGGAGGGAGACGGCTAAAGTAGGGAGCGATGCGTACAGCTAATTCTGTGCGGTGCCTGGGCCTGCCTGCGGTGGTTGGCCGAGGCGGGCGGCGAACTGGTTGGGCTGGTACGGAGCGGGGTGCCTACCGCGGGCAGGCGCGGCTCCGAGAGGTGCTTCCCGCCGCTGCGGGCCGGCGCGGTGCCTGAGCTGCGAGCTACGGCACCTGGGGAGACCGCCGGGACAACGGGATGCGGGGCAAGGCTCAGGGTGTGGGGCACCGTCACGCTTCAGCTTATGGGAGCGCGTCGGATGGAGTATTGACGGTGATCGCCTTGGTTCGGCATGTGATGAAGGCATGGGCTTGTACCTTATTCTGCTGGTACGGGGCCTGGTCTTTGTGAGGAGCAATCCGTAACATGGGCGTTAAGGGGAGTTAATTTCCTTTCTGTCCTGAGTGACTTTTAAAAGCTGCGCAGTTGCTTTGGGAGATAAGCACTGTTAGCCCGAATGTGCTGGGTGGGAAGCTGGATCCAAGACCTGAACCGTTCCGAGGTCACCCTGTGTCAGAGCCAGGGCTGGAGACAGCAGTGTCCCTGCTTCTTCTGCCCATCACTGCTGCACCTGAGTGGCTGTGCATCTCCAGCCCTCAGGTCATCTGTCACTTGAGGGAACAGCTAACGCTGAGAATTTATATTTCCAGTTTCTTCCCCGCTCTAAAGCAGAAGGAAGTCTTCCCTGTTAACAGAGTGCTTTTTTTTCTTGTGCTTTCCTATTTGTACCTTAAAACTTCAGAGACTCATTATACCCTGCAGAGAGGGACCTGGGTGTCCTGGTGGACCACAGGTTGACCATGAGCTAGCAGTGTGCCCTCGTGGCCAAGNAACCTGCTTTGGCAGGGGGGTTGGACTCGATGATCTTTAGAGGTCCCTTCCAACCCCTACGGTTCTGTGATTCTGTGATTATACAGACATTTTTCACTCCCTGTATGAAAATGAGAACCCATAGAAAATGTGATGTAACTGAAGATGGTATCAAATGGGGCGTGTGTTGTGGGACAGGCACTAGGCAGATGATGTCACATGGTCCAGTGTCTAAGCACTTTGCTATGAAGTGCCTTCAGCCCTGCCTGTTATTTTATTTGTACCAGCTGATAGAAGATAGCATATGATGTGCTGGGGAAGAGTTGCCATTGTGTACTTGGAGTGTTTCACAGACAGCAGTGTGGACTGGATCTGCCAAAATCCAGCTGAAATGAACACACTGCATTAAAAGAGTTGTTTGCATCTTCTGGCTGCTAGGGATGAGACTTGTTTGATGGTTTATAATGCTTCAAAAGGAGCAAAGTTCTGGGACACAAGCAATTGATAGTTGTGGGGCTCTTCCCTCGACTGAAAATCTGAGCCGTGCAGCAAACAGCAGAGATGCTACAGTCTGGGAAGGCGTTGCAGGAGTGTTTTGGTAAGGGAAGGCAAAGTGCTAGGTGACACAAAACTGTGGGTGTTATTCCTGCTACCATCTGTAGTAACAGTAATGCAGTAATGACTAAATAGGATTTGAAGGACAAGCTGCTCGGTACTGAATTACTAATCTTCCCTTTTGCTACCTGGTGAAATTTGCTTAATATATCTTCTAAGAGACTGAAGTACTGAGAGCTTTGGTTTGCAAAGCAAAACATGTTCTTTTCTTTTTATAAAAGACTTTGGTCAGCCCTAAGAGGATTTAAGAGAAAGCTACATGTCCTGTCAACTTAGGCTGCAAATTGTAAGCCGATGTGTGAAAGGAATACATGGATGTATTTCCCTCAAAGTACTGTGTGTCTTTTCCTTCTTAAGAGCAGTTCTTTTCCAGCTGATTTCTTTAAGCCATTTTTTCTTAAGGGTATTTACCTCTAGGTTTCACTGATGTGTGATGTTACCTTTTGCAAGTGCTGGTTTTAGTTCAGGGCGGTTCAGTACTCCATGTACTCTCAAGGTTAGTGTTTTATTGTTTAAAATATCATAACATCGAACAGTATCTGTTGAGCGAAGAACGAAGAAGTCATTGCCTTTACCCACTAAGTTTTGTTAAATTGCAATGGAGAAGAATATAGGAAAAACATCTTGCCTTTCTACTGAAAGTGTGTAGAAGTAAAAGGATGGTGTGTTGCTTGAAATGCATGTGGTAGGACCTGGAAACTTCATAGTGTTTGCAAGGTGCTGCTGAGTAGCATCGCATAGCTGCCTTTGCTTTGGTGGCCACAGCAGAGAATGAAAACATCAGGGATGTTTTTTGTTCTTAATATGAAGTAATCATTTCTGGGTATGCTAGTTGAAGGAGCATATAGTTATTTCATGTAAATGAAACCGTATATCCTACACATTGATCCTGTATGAAGCATGATGGAATAAGACTTGTTTTCCTCTCATGAATAAATGAAGTACAATTATAGCTTTCTTAGTTATGGGTCTTTTAGCGTGAGTGGAACAAAAACAGCAAGGGAAATCCTTGTAATATCTTCCTCTGTCATTTACTAATCTATTTTAGGTCTATAGAAAAGTAAGAGCAAGTCTTTTAATTCTGGATGGTTCTTAAGGTGTTGAGGTAATAAAAAATATTTTGTCTTGTGTATTTTCCCCTGCAGCTCCAGTTGCCTTAGCCAGCCCTTATGAATGGGGTTTTTCACCAGCCCCTGACAGACTCTGCAGCTTTCAGCCCCACACTGATGCCTGGCTCAAGCTGCCCTGCAGATTTTGGAAGCAGCTGTTGACAGTTTAAGTCCTACCTCTGCCTATGTGGTGTAGGTGGGATAAACAACTCAGAAAGTGGTGAGGCAGTGGCACAGGCTGCCCAGGGAGGCGGTGGAGTCACAGTCCCTGGAGGTGTTGAAGAAACATTTAGATGTGGCACTGAGGGACATGGTTAGTGGGCATGGTGTGATGGACTGGGTGATCTTAGTGGTCTTTTCCAACCATAATGATTCTATGAAAGAAATGTAGCTCTTCAGGAAATTAATGCAAACTGTGTTAATGCTGACTGTGTTGAATAACAAGTAGCCCAAGTCATCTTCCTGCTTCCCATCCTTCTATTCATGCTGGCTCTCACAGTTGCCATCAGCCGGATAACGTCTTGTTAGTCTTCTGAGGTTTGTGCATCATCTGCATCCTGCTTAACCCAGCTCTCTACGTTGGGGTGCAACAACTTGGGTCTGCATGTCTCTTAAAGACAAATATGTTGCCTGTCCAGCCTTAACCTTCCTGAGAATCTCTTGCTGTGGCTGAGAGAAGAATTTGGGTAGCATTTTTAATATAGCTGTAGCCAGCTAAGGTTACTGCGGTAATGGGAAGCAAAGTTCTTTCAATGCTGCAGTGTATTTCTTTATGATGCTGGTATTAATTTCTGAGTTATTTTGCTGTACTTGACTGGTGTTTGGTATTTCACAACTTGATGTATTACCTATGTGCTTTCTGTGATTGAAAGCAGTGCATGTAAGGATATAGTATGTGCTAGTATCCCCTTGTACTTGTGTTCAAACAGCTGAGTTAGTGCTCCTTCAGCCACGCTGTGCTTTACCTATCAAACTGATTGAAACAGCAGCAGGAAATCTTGTTTGAACAGAGATTTCTTCAGCTGCATGGCATTACCCTTGCTGACTTTAGGTGTGGTATTTTTAAACACCTTCCTCTGTGGTTTATCTCCACAATGGTGAATAGTGCTGATGTGTGGGGGTGTGAAGAAGGGAGGTAAATAGATTCCCCACTGCATGAAAACTATCTTAATAGCAAGCTGGAAAAAAAAAAGGAAAGAAATGCAAGATGGCTGTTTTCTTGTTTAAAATAGTGTAACACACCTCTTGCTTTGTGCCTGCTACAAACAGTAGATACACTTTTTTTGTCTTGTTTGTACTGAGCTCCTAAAACTGTAACAGCTGGCTCTCTGCCCATCTGAGTGCTGCAAGGATCTGAGCAAAGTATTTATTGTCCCAAGGAAACGGTGGTCAAAGTGTTTCAGATAGAGTTGCTTTTGAATCACATGCTGCGTTCTGTGCATGTACTTGCATAATGCATATACATCTCAGTCTTTCTGTAGATGAAATGAAATAATATATTGAAATGTCTGATGGTTGCATCTTAGTTTTCCTCTTCATTTTCTTCCTCTAACTCTTTTATGATCCACATTAATCACCTTTCTTCTTAACTATCTAATATTTATGTCCTCTGTGATGTGAAATCTTGTCAAATGTGTGGTTTTATTTACTGTACTGTTTGCATATCTTTGCTTACTGAATGCCAGCTCAAACTGCTTAGAATCACAAACCCTGGGGGCACTGGTTTCCTAATTTGCACCCAAGTATCTGGAGGTTTGTGCTGCTGCCCCAGTGTGTGTGTTGTCTCTTCCCTGACCAGCGGGAAGCAAACTGTCCCCATGAAGTTGAGGTGCTGCAATGAAACGTCTGCACTGTTGTGATCAATACAGTGTTCCTGTGACCTTTGGATTATCATCGGGCACGCAGGGTGCAGGCTACTCTTTGCCCTTTGGACCTGCAGTGTTGCTGCCTCAGGGCAGCTCCTTGCCTGCAGGTGCCTGCTTTCAGCAGCATCTCACAGAGCCATGGGGGCTGGAAGGGACCTGTGGAGATCATTGAGTCCATCCCCTTGCAGAAGTGGGTTTCCCTACAGCAGGTCATGCAGCAAAGCATCCAGGCAGGTCTTGAATGTCTTCAGGGAAGGAGACTCCACCACCTCTCTGGGCAGCCTGCTTCAGGGCTCCATCACCCTCACTGTGAAGAATTTCTTCCTTGTGTTCCAGTGGAGATTCCTGTGTTGCAGCTTGTACCCGTTGCCCCTTGTTCTGTTACTGCACAACACTGGAAAGAGCCTGGCCCCATCCTCTTGACTTCCATCCATTTGATATTTATAAGCATTTATAAGATCCCTTTTCAGCCTTCTCCATGATGAACAGTCTCAGCTCTCTCAGTCTTTCCCCATGAGTGAGACACTTCAGGCTGATGTTTCACTGTTAATAACTATGCAATATGGAAAATGCAGCTTTTTGTATACCAGTGCAACACGTGTGCTTCTAACATTTGAGGTATTTTGAGAACTATAGTGTTAATCTGAATTTCTTGTGATTCAACAGAGGAGTCTGCTTCTTCTACATCATATAATTCTCCATTGCTGAACTTCTTTTTTCCTATTACAGGAGTAAATAGATGCTTGGAGCAGTCATAGGCATTCAGATCCTTTTCCTCCAGTGTTCTAGAAACCTGTAAACATGCCTTTCTTTGTATGTTGAGTACAGACATAGGCTTAGCTGTTCAAGGTTTTGAAGCCAGCCCATTCACTAATAATTACAACTGTGTTGTAAGTCATCCCTGCGTGCTTGTGTTTATCTTCCAAGAGTATAGCACACTGGATGCATATTAACTTGGTTTTGTTAATGGGCTTCTCAAGTCTGGGGCACTTCCTGAGCTGATCCTGCAGGTCACAGCTCTCTGCCTCTTTCTTCCGTTTGCACATCAGTGCATCTGCATACATGAGCAGAGGGATTGATGCTGTGCCCCACAGCTTTAGTACCATGATCCAGTGCTTAACAACTGTTTTAGGAGGGAATTTACAGAGCTTCATAGATCTGTTTGCCTTTGTTTGTTGAGTAGTTTCTTTTATAATTTTTTTTTTCCTTTTATTGGCTTAAATGAATAAAATAAGGCCGTAGAATTTATCATGCCTATCTGAGGTCTTGATAGGATGGGAAGGGTTGTGCTGATGAAAAATATGTGGTAACCACATATATCAGTCTGTGGATGCCACTATGAAAAAACATCCTAAAAATCTTTAAGAAAATGATAGTAACGTTAGCATATTTAGTGTATTTGATTGTTTTGTCTGTTGTGATGCCAGATGCTGGAGGGCTTGTGGTTTTGTTTCAATTCAGTAGGATCTGGAAGAATGCCTTGCTTGGTTCAGTCCATATGAATTATCAAATTACTTGCCGCACGCCAAGCAGGAGCTAGCAGAGTTATTCTTATTTCAGCAGAACACTCATTGAAATATTTCTAGTCTGCAATTAATTTTGGTTGGAGATGTGGTAGAGTATTGCAGTCCTTAATGTGACTTTGATCCTAAAAGAGAGATGCAAATGTTGCTGGTGGTTGTGCAGCGTGTCTGGGTTTGTTAGCTACAGAAGGAGTGCAGAAGTGATCTTTCTCTGTCTTGTAAACCAGGAGTGCTCTCGTATGAGGAAATAGCCTGGATTATTTAGTTAAAATAAACTTCCAATATTTAATTATATTTTATAATAACTAAGTCTCAGGTTTTTTTTTGTTTTTGTTTTTTTTGTTTGTTTGTTTTTAATCCAATCATAGGAAATAGAAATACTTTTTTTTCATGCTGATAAGTAGACCATGTGGTAATCACACACAAAAGGCATTTCCTTTTATCCCAGGAAGGAGAATAAGATGATATTACAATGTTTATCCACACGTTATCATTGAGGTCTTTTGCATATTTGAAGGGAGAGTTGTTAACTTCCCTCAAGAGTGTGGTGCCAGTGATGACTTGGCTATGTCAGGGCTTCCCTGGTGGAATGGGAGCAGTCTTTCCTCCTGTTGTTTGGGCTTTTGAAATGCTGATAAAAAGGCAGGCCAGTTATTGTTTCCAAAATAAATAGTAGATGGACCGGTTCTTCTTTCCCTGTCCTACAGGGAAATGGGAGTAGGGCCTTACCTTTGTTCATATTGTCTTGATTTTTAGTACTGCGTTTCAGCCACAGGGCATCTTTTCCCTTACCCTTAATGGCCTATTAATAAATGTAAGTATTTCCATTATGCTTCTTGGGTTTACTAACACTAAGTGCCGTGGTTCTAAGTAAACGGGAATTTTCTGCAGTCATGGGAAGTGATTTAATGGTGCAGTGTAATAGAAGGATGACCTTCCTTTGGCTTAAATGTGCTGTGGATCAGGCTCTGGAGGAGGATGGTGGCTTGCAGGTTGTCAAGGTCATGGTACTGAGTGAAAATGTGTAGGGGAGAGATGCTTTAGAAAAGAGGGAATGGATTTTGTGACTTTACCAAGTTATGGAAATGAAAGGAAGAGAAACAGAAATATCTGGTGTAAAATGTGCAGTCATTTACAAATAACAGAGTTTGTTTTTCATAGTATGTTTTGTAATCAAAGGGTAGGTTTGCATTTCCCCTCTGTGGTGTGTTTTCTCTGTGTTTTGATTTATCTCCTCCCACTCTGAGTTACTCTCCTTTCTTATACTGTAATCACTGACTGTATTCATGCTTCCTTTAAATTCATACTTTTGAACAGTATCTCAAAAAGAATTGAGGCCCTGGATCCTAATATATGTAATCTGCAGTGAAGTTACTTAAATGATGCGTGAATGGAACTGAAAGTCATGTTATGCAGTACGAGCACATCCTCTTTCAGATCCAATTTTTGTAATGCTGAAGATTGCAAAGGAAGTCTTCATGCAGAGCCAATGTTCCTTGAGATGAGTGCTTCCTAAAGCATGGTGACAGGCTTACTGGCCATGTAGCAACTCAGAAAGTGTTTTAGAGCAGCAGAGTAAAATTCCACTGAATTCTCTCTCTGTGTAAAACCCTTGCAGTGTACAAATTCTGTGCTGCCAAGTTAGCTGCTGCTAATGATGAGCTCATGTTATTGGTGAGCTGACAACCTACTGGATTAACTCTTGAGCTTCTTATGTTTTTGTTTTTTTTTCCTCTCCTTAATGGTGTCTTCTTCCTTGCCCGTTCTGATCCACACATTCCTGCCATGACAGGATGGGTGGATGCCTAAGAATGGGTGGACTTAGTCAGGACAAGCTTATCCTTGCTGTGCTATCCTCAGGCCATGAGGGAAGGCAAAACTGATGGCAGAGGAAGACTTGGATGTGTTCCCATGCTCTGCTCTGCCCCTTTTTCCAGGTCTGTAATACTACTCAGTGCTGTACTCATTCCTGTGCTCCAGTGGAGAAGACCTCGCTCTATCTAGCCTTGGGAGTGAAAAGTGTGAGGCCAGAGAGGAGGCTGCACCCTCAGATGGGCTCCAGTGGAACTGACCTTTCACTGGCCTAGCTACCTTTCAGTGGGAGCCCTGGGGGATGAAGTAAGATCATAGTTTTTCTGTGTGACAGCTGCACAAGGAGACTGGGAAGGGGAAAGCAGCAGAAAGGAGAAGAAATCACATTCCTTACTATCTAACTCCTGCTTCAGGCATCACAGTTCAAAAACAGAATCACCATATCAAAGAACTCTTTGAAAATAAAAGGTAATAACATGCAAGATGAGGAGCATTTTCCTAGTCTTCAGAGCAGCTATCAGTTAACCAGTGTTGCAGTATGATGCACTTCCTTAGGCTACAGACTGAGAGTAGAGGGGAGAGGTCCTCAAGATGGTATTCTGATGGTTATCTTGCACTGAAATTAATTCAGATAGCTTCTAGTGATGCATGCATCTTGAAAAGCTCCCATCAAAACTACTTTTGGAGGCTTAGCACTTAGGGGAAGTCGTATTTGAATTCTGACCACTAGATCTATTGGCTGAGAGCTGCTGGAGCTGGTTCTAAGCAACAGTATTTCAGGCAGATTATATTGTGCAGTCCTTCATAAAGTCAGACAGCTGAAGTGGTCCCATGAAACAGAAATATTAGAAGAATAAGAAAGACTTGTTCAGCAGCCAAAAACCAGCTTTACTTTCAGCAACAGCTGAACACATTCAGCCCCTATCCTTTGTTTCTAGCTCTGTAGTCCAGTCTATTGTTTTATGCCTTGCCAGAAAAACCACAATCTCTATCTAAGTGTAAGTAGAGGTAAAATGGAATACATAAGTAGAGTATTTAGTTTGCAGCCTGGTGTCTTTGGAAATTTGGTGCAACTTATGAAGCTCATAAGAGCTGATAGTGTCAGGTTTGTGGAGCGAAAGCCTCATCTAGCACAGCTTAGACAAGGTGGTGCAGGACCTGGCTCCTGGTGCCAGGTTTGGCCGAGCACAGGTAACAAAGTAATTTGCCCCGCAGTCTGTGAAGGCTTCATCAGATATAAGAATCTTCTCACTTCTCAGTGTTGACTTTAAGTCCCTAAGTTTTGAGTGCATCAATAAAATTGTGGCTATATGTTTACATAACCTGTACCCTTTTGTCAGGTTACCTGCTGTCCCCACTGTGCCAACCCCTCCTACTCCTGCCAGGCTGTCTGCACAGTCCCTCACACTGTGCAGGCCTGTACATAGCTCAGCCTGCCTCTGAGCTTTCCTCTTAGCACGGGCGGGATGCAGCTCTTGCTGCCCTGCTGACTCCTCTCTTTCCCTTCCAAAATGTTCATTGTTTTCTGCTATTTAGGCCAACTCAACCCGGCCATCCCTACCCCTTTGCTCAAGCTTCGATTGGTCAGGCTTCTGAAGCCTCAGATCTGTTTTGGTTCATCTCTACATGTGAAGCATTGCTGGCAGAGCACGTGATCCCTTGCCAGCGGTGCTTCCAGCTTCACAGTGTTGGGCAGAGCTGAGGTCTGTTGGCATGGTCACAGCAGCCTCCTCTTGTGTGGCTGTGCCCTGAACTTTGCTCTCCTTGTTGGCCTGAGTTTCATTGCTCCCAGCTGCCCTCTGCCAGAGGTGCTCTTTCCTCTGCTTCTGTTGGGCGTACCATTCCAGCAAGGCAAGGACTGTGGGCAGGTAATCTCTTTATTACACGTTTGGATGATAGTATAAACATGCAAGCTTCCTCCTCCCATCACTGTGTAAAAGGAGCAGTTGCATCCTGCTTCGTGGCACATGGGCAGCTGTGTGCAACTCACTGTAGGCCCAGGTGAGTTCTGACCAAGAGGGCAGGAATTGAGGTGTGTCATTTATCTTGGGAGGGGTTCTGGGTTTGCAGGGTGAGTGTTTCCCTTACGCTCCAAGAAGCAGAGACTGGATGAGCTGAAGCCAAACCCCTGCGGGCTCAGAGCAAGGTGTAGAATGAGCAGCCACTGCTGTTCTACTGCTATCAATGCTGTTTACTGTGTGTTGTGTTTTTTGTTTTGTTTTGTTTTGTTTTTTCCACTTCTTTTGTGCCTATGACCAAACTACTGCTGTTCAGGTTCACTCTTGCATAGTGTAACAACCCTGATTTGTAGATGCAATTTCAAATTGGCAAAGTAAATCCAGTACAAAATTAGCTTTTTGGCGCATCTTTGTAGACCCAGGACACCATATTGTGATTTATTTATTTATTTGGGTAAATAAAATGAGAGTATCGCTGACTTGTAATGCTGTTGCATGCAGTTTTCAAATGACCTGTTGTAAACAATGTTGCAGCTGGCTTATTTTCTCTTTTGAAGCAACTGTTAAATATTTACTAAATTCTAAATCCAGTCAGGTAATCAAAGTAGGCAAGGCTCATGTATTGCATGCAGCAGTTAATTTGTTACCTCTTTTTTCACCTGTTAGTGTTGTATGGTGTACGGAGAGAGAATCTTAAAGTCATTAATGTTGAAAAAGACCACCAGGATCATGTAGTCCAGTCACCACCCCGTTCTCCCCATGCCCACTGTCCATGCCCCTCAGTGCCACATCCACACGGTTCTGGAACACCTCCAGGGATGGTGACTCCACCATCTCCCTGAGCAGCCTGTGCCACTGTCTCACCACTCTTTCTGAGTAGTTTTTCCTAAAATCCAACCTGAACCTCCCCTGATACAACTTGGGGCCATTCCTTCTCATCCTGTCGCTGTTACTTGGGAGAGGAGGCCGACCCACACCTCGCTACAAACTCCTTTCAAGATCTGTGAAGAGCAGTAAGGTCTCCCCTGAGCCTCCTCTTCTCCAGACTGAATGATCACTGCACCTCATAAGACTTGTGTTCCAGACCATTCACCAGCTGTGTAGCTTCTCTGGATCGTTTCATGGAAAGAATGGTACAGTTCCCACTTTCCTTGCTTAGAGAGCTCCCTTTTGTCAGAGGGACAAAGAAACATCAGATGTGTGCTCACTGGAGGAAGCACATCATCTGTAATGCTCTTAGCAAGTGCTGAGGTGTTTGTTACAGGCACACCTGGAGCTGAGCTTTGTTGTTTCTCTGTGAGAGTTTTATGGAGGACATTGGGGGAGAGCAGAAGAGGCCCTGCTACCACCCAGAGTATCGACAGATCTATTCCTTGTCCCCACATGCTATCCTTCAGCATGTTGAGCTACTAAGACAGTCAGGATCTGCTGTAGTTTTATGAAAAGAGGGAAGGTGGCTTAATGAGCTGAGCTGTGCTTCCCACCAGGAGCTGTAATCAGGACCCACTGTCAGAGCTTTGCATGCTTGAGGGTAAGCTTTTTTTCCACCCCACTTGAAGGGAAGTGGGTATATGAGACCATGGACAACTGCCATCATATAGAATTATTTGTTTTAGCCTTGCTTCGTCCCTCTTAACAAAAGCTGCAGGGGAGTGCAAATTAATAATAAAAAGAAAAAAGTTAAGGACCTGTCACAATTATTGTGTGGCGTGTCCTTAAAAAATTTCTGCCTTTGAAAATACCATGATTTTCATCTCCTACACAGATTGCTTGCTAAGTATAGAGAAACAGCAGCTCTTTTAACATTGTGCTTCCAGCGTGAGGCATGTGCTTTTTAAAATGTTTGGCATAGCAGCAGTGATAGCCAGGAGGAGCGAACCTGTCTGTGAACAGACACGTGCAGTCAGTGGGAAGTGACTCTGGGTGCGTGGGTAAGCTACTCAGAGTTGTGGATACCTTCCCTCATTTCTTTCGTGTCTTGCCTTTATAGTTGACAGAAAGTTGTGTAGCAGTTGTGTTAGATAAGCAGAGTGACAATAGTCATCAACTGTGTGCAGAGGTGTTTTAAACTGTCCTCAGTTCAAAGCAGGGGCTGGATGGACTCCACGGAGGTATGCGTTGGCAAGGGTAGTGAAAGCAGGCTGCTTGACTGTAGAAGTGGAAGCAATAGGCATAACAAAGCTGAGAAACTGAGCATCTTGTGCCACAGTGGTTTCCCTTTGGGGACAGAGCTGCAGGGCAGCATGGACTAGCTCCACTTCATGGCAGTTATGGAGAACTTGCATTTTTAAAGAGCTTGTGTATTTGTAGCATTTCATACTAAATGTGAGTGATGGTCTCCTTATTCTCCTGTTAACACTTTTACTGGAAGTCTTAAATGCTGACCCACGTAAACCATGGGTTAGCCAGCGTATGTAGCATTGGCAGCTCAGTGGTGGGAACNTTTTTTCCACTTCTTTTGTGCCTATGACCAAACTACTGCTGTTCAGGTTCACTCTTGCATAGTGTAACAACCCTGATTTGTAGATACAATTTCAAATTGGCAAAGTAAATCCAGTACAAAATTAGCTTTTTGGCGCATCTTTGTAGACCCAGGACACCATATTGTGATTTATTTATTTATTTGGGTAAATAAAATGAGAGTATCGCTGACTTGTAATGCTGTTGCATGCAGTTTTCAAATTACCTGTTGTAAACAATGTTGCAGCTGGCTTATTTTCTCTTTTGAAGCAACTGTTAAATATTTACTAAATTCTAAATCCAGTCAGGTAATCAAAGTAGGCAAGGCTCATGTATTGCATGCAGCAGTTAATTTGTTACCTCTTTTTTCACCTGTTAGTGTTGTATGGTGTACGGAGAGAGAATCTTAAAGTCATTAATGTTGAAAAAGACCACCAGGATCATGTAGTCCAGTCACCACCCCGTTCTCCCCATGCCCACTGTCCATGCCCCTCAGTGCCACATCCACACGGTTCTGGAACACCTCCAGGGATGGTGACTCCACCATCTCCCTGAGCAGCCTGTGCCACTGTCTCACCACTCTTTCTGAGTAGTTTTTCCTAAAATCCAACCTGAACCTCCCCTGATACAACTTGGGGCCATTCCTTCTCATCCTGTCGCTGTTACTTGGGAGAGGAGGCCGACCCACACCTCGCTACAAACTCCTTTCAAGATCTGTGAAGAGCAGTAAGGTCTCCCCTGAGCCTCCTCTTCTCCAAACTGAATGATCACTGCACCTCATAAGACTTGTGTTCCAGACCATTCACCAGCTGTGTAGCTTCTCTGGATCGTTTCATGGAAAGAATGGTACAGTTCCCACTTTCCTTGCTTAGAGAGCTCCCTTTTGTCAGAGGGACAAAGAAACATCAGATGTGTGCTCACTGGAGGAAGCACATCATCTGTAATGCTCTTAGCAAGTGCTGAGGTGTTTGTTACAGGCACACCTGGAGCTGAGCTTTGTTGTTTCTCTGTGAGAGTTTTATGGAGGACATTGGGGGAGAGCAGAAGAGGCCCTGCTACCACCCAGAGTATCGACAGATCTATTCCTTGTCCCCACATGCTATCCTTCAGCATGTTGAGCTACTAAGACAGTCAGGATCTGCTGTAGTTTTATGAAAAGAGGGAAGGTGGCTTAATGAGCTGAGCTGTGCTTCCCACCAGGAGCTGTAATCAGGACCCACTGTCAGAGCTTTGCATGCTTGAGGGTAAGCTTTTTTTCCACCCCACTTGAAGGGAAGTGGGTATATGAGACCATGGACAACTGCCATCATATAGAATTATTTGTTTTAGCCTTGCTTCGTCCCTCTTAACAAAAGCTGCAGGGGAGTGCAAATTAATAATAAAAAGAAAAAAGTTAAGGACCTGTCACAACTATTGTGTGGCGTGTCCTTAAAAAATTTCTGCCTTTGAAAATACCATGATTTTCATCTCCTACACAGATTGCTTGCTAAGTATAGAGAAACAGCAGCTCTTTTAACATTGTGCTTCCAGCGTGAGGCATGTGCTTTTTAAAATGTTTGGCATAGCAGCAGTGATAGCCAGGAGGAGCGAACCTGTCTGTGAACAGACACGTGCAGTCAGTGGGAAGTGACTCTGGGTGCGTGGGTAAGCTACTCAGAGTTGTGGATACCTTCCCTCATTTCTTTCGTGTCTTGCCTTTATAGTTGACAGAAAGTTGTGTAGCAGTTGTGTTAGATAAGCAGAGTGACAATAGTCATCAACTGTGTGCAGAGGTGTTTTAAACTGTCCTCAGTTCAAAGCAAGGGCTGGATGGACTCCACGGAGGTATGCGTTGGCAAGGGTAGTGAAAGCAGGCTGCTTGACTGTAGAAGTGGAAGCAATAGGCATAACAAAGCTGAGAAACTGAGCATCTTGTGCCACAGTGGTTTCCCTTTGGGGACAGAGCTGCAGGGCAGCATGGACTAGCTCCACTTCATGGCAGTTATGGAGAACTTGCATTTTTAAAGAGCTTGTGTATTTGTAGCATTTCATACTAAATGTGAGTGATGGTCTCCTTATTCTCCTGTTAACACTTTTACTGGAAGTCTTAAATGCTGACCCACGTAAACCATGGGTTAGCCAGCGTATGTAGCATTGGCAGCTCAGTGGTGGGAACCACGGAGGGACTCCATTCACACTTTTTCCTTTTTTTTTTCTGTATGAGCTTTTAGGTCCTCCTGAAAACAAACAAAATCTGGGTGTGGATGGGCAAGTTCTGGCAAGTCATTTAGTGAATTCTGCTGTATAGTTGCCCATTCTCTGAAGAACAGCATAAGTGAATGAATCACAGAAACATCAAGACTGGAAAAGATTGGTCAGCCTATCACCACCGTACCACTAAAAACCATGTCTCTCAGTGTCACATATCCATGTTTCTTGAAAACCCCCAGGGATGATGACTCTACCACCTCCCTGGGCAGCCTGTTCTAATGCCTCACTGCTCTTTCTGAGAATAAATCTTCTCTTATGTCCAACCTGAACTTCTCCTGATGCAGCTTGAGGCCGTTCCCTCTCATCCTATCCTATACTTTTGCCCTGGTACCTGGGTAAAGAAGTTGACCTCCACCTCCCTACAACCTCCATTCAGGTAATTGTAGAGAGCAATAAGGTTTTCCCCTGAGACTTCTCCTGTCCAAAATGTGAAGGAGGTAGGAAGCTCACATACTCGAAGATTTTTCTGTGGGGGAACTGCAGTCATTGAAATGCTTGTTTGTTTTGCTTTTGCTACCAAGATATGACTGTAACTGTTTGTTACCAGTTATGAGCAATGTATTCTTTTCATTAAAACTTTATAAGGTACATAGCTGTTTTTCCTCTAGTGTGACTACTCTACTGTAAAAATTCATTATTATTTGAAGTCACAAGCTCAGTGTTTGTTCTGATGTCCTTACTACTTAGCTTATGTGATGAGATTTGAGTATTGCAAGAATGGTACATCATTTAATCAGTGACCATAACTTGACTATAAAGATATAGAGCTTTTCAAAGAGCTTGAATTGAAATTGAAAAAAAAAAAAGGGGGGGGTGGGGGAAGAGACTAGGAGGGCAATGCAAAGTAAGTGGGCTTAAGTATTTTTCAGAGACGTTGATTAAAAAGCAAGAAGGAAGCTTTTATGTTTTCAGAGCCAAAGCTCTGAAAAATTCTGGAATAATGAACAAGCAGTGAATCTGTTAACACTTTGTAGAGCTTGTCTGTGATCATTCTTGCACAAGGATTAGTAATATGTAAGTGCATGTAACTGTTTAAGGTACTGCATTACCAGCAGCAAAGCACAGAAGTATAAATTTGAATTTCTCAGATTTTAATTCTGCCTCTGCTGTTTCTGTGTCTGTGCTCTCAAATGTTGAAATAACTTGCTGAAATTAACTATTTTTAAAGACTGACGAGTATGATATATTGACTAAGACAGATGTAGGACCATTTGAATGGATTAATACAATTTTTTTTCTTGTCTTATAAGTTAGCCTCTGTCAGAAGGATTGAATTTCTTGGAAGATTAGGTACAGTTAGCATGGGAAAAATCTTGAGCAAGTTAACTTTGATCAATATGTTTTACTTCATTTATGTCAAATGTGAGTTAAAGACCAAAGAGAAGATTGTGAGAAGATGATTAAAGAATAAACAAAGTCCTTTCGTATTCTTACTTTGAAAAGCGACATCATTACATTTCCCAGAAACTCATTGATTTTTTTGTAATGATTCCATGTTTATTTATGTGTGGAAGCGGATAAGGGTTTTGCATGTTGACTTTTATTTTCAATCAGATCCCTGCTTTTGTGATTTTTTTTAATTTATTTTTATTTTTTAGGGAACATCTTGCTCCTGCTGAATTATCTTGGCAGGAAATTAATGTGTGAGGTTGTTTACTGGTACTAGATATGTGATTTAAAAAATATTTTAACCTGCACGTAAACAGAAGAATGCAGTTCAGTGAAGTTATTGCTTCATTCTTACTGTTCGTTTTTCATCCCCTGGTAACGGATGTAGTTGCTGTAGGTTTTGTGCATTTTATTTATTTAAGTGTTCTATGTGAGTGAGGTTCAGTGCTGTGATGGGGAGGGGGAAGGATAATGGGGGTTAAGATTCTATCATAGAATCACTCAGGTTGGAAAAGACCTCCAAGATGATCTATACCAGCAGTCCACCTACCACTATTACCTCACTAAACCATGTCCCTTAGTACCACATCTACACAGTTCTTGAACACCTCCAGGGATGGTGGCTCTGCCGCCACCTCCCTAAGGAACCTGTGCCACTGCCTCACTACTCTTTCTGAGAATTTTTCTCCAATATCCAACCTGAGCCTCTTGTGCTCTATCTTGAGGCCATCCCTCTTCTCCTGTCACTAGTTACTCAGGAGAAGAGGCTGATCCCCACCTCACAAATGTTTTACTTTCTATAAAGTATATAGTGGAAGGCTGGTGCTACTATTGTGCTAATTTGTTGTAAAGAGACTTTCCTGCAGAATGGTACCTTCTAGTGAGCATTTACACAGGTTTGCTGTAGGCAAAGAAAATGTCATCAAATACAGTTCTATTGATATTGCATTTAGAGCTAGGTTCTGTTTGTTCTGGGCATTCTACTTTCTCAGATGTTTCAGTTTTGCTGCAGTTGATTTTGAGGCTACATTTTTTCTCTTCACTGGTCTAAGGAGATAATTGCAAAATTAAGTGCCTAATACTTTAGCTCCTTCATAAACTAAGTTGCTTTAACTGTCTTTTTTCCCCATTGTTTTCAAAGTCTTGGTGCTGTCTTTACCTCAAAATCTGTTTCTTTTACAGGGAACTCCTGCCTTTGCTCAAGAGTGCAAAGGCTGACCATGTAGAATATGATTATATGTAATGAAACAAAAAAATCTAGGTAGTCTCATCTCTTGGAAACTCTGATTTCAGTGTGTTCTAAACCCTTGATCCTTAGCTGCAGAGTCATTCCTTTTGATGCAAGAAGGCAGGCAGATTTTATAGGATATTTAGGGGATCTGTTGATGTATCCTGAAAAAAATTTACAGCGTGTAGTCCCTTTCCTGACTCTGAAATAGAAGCTTGTTTTAGTCAAGAATAGTAGCGTGCCTCATTGCCTCTAACCATTGTGGTTGCAATGTCTGCAGCTGAAGCCAGTAGTGTGTGTTCATGATACATTAACTTTGGCAATATAGTAGTTGGAAAACGTGGAACAAATGTAATCCTGAGAGTTGTCTGCATCTGTTCTAGAAAGATCTGTGCAAGGTACCAATGTTTCTGTGGATTTCCATGTCCCTGCCATTTAGCACAGCATTTGGACCCAGGTTTGAAAAATACCTGATTCTACAAATCAAAAAGCTTCAGGCTTTTGTTTTTTGTTCTGATTATACCACTTCTTAATCCGTGTAGGGTATTTTTCTTGTTAAATTGCACACAGGTGTGAGAAGAAGATATTGCTGGATGAGTATGTGATACAGGTCTATCTAACAGTGTCTAAAGCTTACCCAACTGTATTAATTCCACTTATTTGACTTGGATATTTGTTGCATGTTTCTCTTGCTTATTATGTGAGTGCTTGTTCTGGAGGATGTGAGCTTGTTTTCCATTTGAGACTGGTGGATCCTGTGGTTACCAGGTTGTTGAGACCACTTCTTCTGGGAGGTTAAGCCCTAACTATTAAGTATGGAACAGATTTCACGTTTTGAACAAGAAACAAGTTCAAAGGTTCCAAGTAGGAAGGAGCAGTGGCTGAAAGTTTCCAGGTACCTCTATTTTTATATATAGATACCTATATTTTATTTCTATTTTATTTTCTTCTATTTCTGTAATTGACATCAGACTCGTACAACCAGACCCTGTCAGCAGTGTGAAAGAAGCTCTCTGCTTGCAAGCCTTCTCCAGCCTTGCAGACGCAGCTTTGTCTCCCGCCTGCAGTGGGCATTGTCTGCTCTTGTAAGCCTGAGGTTTGAGCCTTTGTGTAAGCACAGCGGTGCAGGTGGTGGTTTAGGTCTCTTTACCCCTTCTCCTGCCTCCTGCTTTCATTAGCAGCTGTAGGATTTGGCTTAATGACACTTCAAAATTCTATTTGAATAAATTAAGCATCCCTTCCTTCGCTACCCTCCAGTGTCTGTCAAATATAGATAATACTTCAGCTTTGACCTGTTTTCCTGCCGTGGTCGTCTTAGGCCATTTATAATGCCTTGTTAGCACTGAATGACTTAGAAGCCCAATGTGAGAGTTTGTACTTTTTTTTCTTTTTTTTTTTTTTTTACAATAGAAAATAACTCACTCTTACTCCTTTCTTTTTTGTTGAGTGCGGGAAAGAGTTTTATAATATCATCTAAAAATAGCAATTTCTTCATGGATGCGTAAAGCATAGCTTCCTTTCCTCTGCTGTTTAGCCATTGGAAATGGAAGAATTTTCCCCTTATCCTTTTATCTTCTCATTTGGATGTAAGCATAGTCTTGGAACGTTAAAAATAAAATGATTATATGACATGACAAATGTTCTTGAGGAGCAAACAGATAAAGGCATAAAAAAAGGCAGTGAACACAGCCCCCTTCCCGCCCCCTGTTACACCAAGCCTGCCAGACTGTGTGGCAGGTTGTAAAAAGTGCCTGTGTAAAAAGCAGCAGTCAAGAAACATAAGGCTGCATCACTGGAGTTTAATTATTTGCGTCAGTGTTTAGTGTGGAAGAGCTTAAGAGATCTTTCTTATCTGTAAGACTCTTTTACAATGGAATATAGTTTGATCTATTCCTTAAATTATTTTTGATGCCAGAGGAATTCAACCTCGATTTAAAGACTTCAAAGTGATGCAGTAAACTAAAGAGTGGCAAATCAAAGCTTTTGAGCATAAAACTTATTAGCCAAAACACAATCTAAAAAGCCTGTGTGCAATTTGTAAGGAAGAGTTCTATCTTGTAAACCAGATGGACTTCTCAGAGAAAGTCAGAATATATGTGCAGAGGTCCAGATGAAGTACTCTTGGAGTTTGAGATGTCTGATGAAGCATCCTACTAATACACTAAACGTTTTGAAAGCTCTGCGTTATCTGGAGAATTCATAAATGGTCTGGGGAAATGTGTGAATACAGAGATGACATTTTCTGTTGATATGGCACTAAAAATCATTATGTAAAGAGCCATTTACTGAAGTTGATTAGAAGAATTAGTGAGTAATGGAGCAGTAAAATGGCAGACCAATTTCAGCCTCAGTAGATACAACTGTATGTGGGGACACGTCTGCAGCTTGCAAGTGTAAGCAGTGAGGTAGGTGCTAGCGTTAGGGTTTTGGAGGTGAAAGATGTTCTCAAATGTCAGTGATCATGAAAAGTGAAAGGGTGACTCAGAAAGGGCATTGCTCTGTCACAAAGCATATGCTCTGGCCATGAATTGGGCACTTGTTGTAGTTCTAGTCAGTAGCCAGAATAGCTGAACTAAAAAGTGATTGGGTATAGACTTCAAATGGCTTTGCTTTGTAGCTCAACTGGTAAGCAGATATGAAAGTTGGTGGTGTGAGCATGGGTGATGGGCTGGGATGCCATTCTTCAGAATGCCTCATAGGACAGTAACTGAAAATCAGGCAGAAGGCATGATTTTAAAAAGGAAGCAAAACTGCTTTTCCAGAAGGCATTGTAACAAAAATCACTGAACTTTGGATGCTGAATGTATGAAAGTGCCAGTTCACTGTCTGCCAAACGTGGGAGGTGTCTGCTGTCTATCAATGCGATCAATCTTTTATTTCAGCAGTGTTCTTCGTGGTCAGCTAGAGGCTTGTTATCTATGTAATATGCACAACTGAAACTTCATTTGTCACTAAGGGCTTATGATGAGTTCATCTATAATAATACATGCAGTATTTGGAAAATAGTTGCAGTTTGTGTTAAAATTATCTGTGGTAATTTCAGATAATTTAAGAAACTTCAACTCTTTCCAAAATTTAGTGTGTATGATGAAAAGGCTTATAACTGCTTAAGGTTTTTATTTACAGTCTGAAATCCCAGTTATTTTTGAAGCTGAACTCTGCAGCAAATATCTAACAAGGAAAACTTTGTCAACAACTTTGTCTTTACTAAAGTCTATAAGACTACTACCTGTTCTTCTACTTTTTCTCCTACTCCAGGTTAATCATAGAGGTTTGTAAATGTAGTGTAGGCTTGTGGGGACTTTCAGTTCTCAGTTAAAACTGTTAGTAATTTTGAGAATGGAAATTAATTGCACAAAGTCTGTTCGCTTACTACTTATTCAGTACTTTCCATTTTGATCAGATATAAATGTAATCTACCATAGCAAATTCATTACTTGATACTGCCTTGTGTTCAAAGGAACTTCTTAAGTTGTCCTTTAAAATCCTAGAGTAGTTTAATACAGATAAGAATGTGAAGTTAAGAAATGCTCAGAAGCTAGGAAATGGTTTGATTTTTGAGGAGGGTGCTATTGTTCCTATTAATAATCTGTCTCAAATCATCTGTATTAAAGTTGATGCTGAAGCATAACCTCATTGGATGGTCATGAAGTATATGTAATTTGTGCTTGAGTACACCAGCTTGCCTTGCTGCATGTCGTTGCATGTATGAACATAAGTCTGCTCCCAAAGACAAGTCAGAGTTTTTTGGATCCTGTTTCCATGTTGAAAGGCTATTTATTCTTACTGTGTTGGCTTCGTAAATCAAACAAGACAAAGAGTGATGCTGGTGGGGTTCAAATACCATGGGTTTTAGTGCAAGTATGCTGGTTCTTACCAAGTTCCAGTGTAAATGGATTGAAAATTTGATACTACAAAGTGTTTTAGGACGAGGCATCCACAGCCTCTCTGGGCAAACCCGTTCCAGCACCTCACCAACTCTCTCAGTTAAAAAATAAAAAAAAAACCAACAACAAGAAACAAACTTACCCCTGACATCTAATATAAATCTCTCGTCCTCTAGCTTAATAGCAATTCTTTTTGTCCTATGACTGTCTACCCTTGTAAAAATTTGATTTCCCTCACATTCATAAACTCCCTTTAAATATTGGAAGGCATTAGTGAGGTCTCCCCGCAGCCTTTTCTTTTCCAGGCTGCAAAGCCCAGTTCCTTCAGTTCTTCAGAGGGGAGGTGCTGCAGCCATTGGATTATCTTTCTGGCTCTCCTCTGGATCCTCTCCAAAAATTCTTTCCTTTGCTGAAGGTCCCTTCCAACCCCTACAATTCTGTGATACTGGGTGCCCCAGACTTGGACTCTGGACTCCAGCTGGGGCCCCATGAGGGCAAAATAGAGGGGTACAGACACCTCTCTCACCCTGCCGGCCTCCTCTCTAATGATTGAACCTGGGATATCTTTGGTCTTCCAGGTTGCAAGTGCACACTGCTGGCTCGTGTTAAATATTTCATCAACCAGAACCCTTAAGTCCTTCTCAGGTATTTGCCCTTTTTAAGGTCTTGACCTGTGTTGAATGAAGAGCAATCTCTTTTGTACGTACGTTAGAGTATCCTCCTTTTTTTCCTTCTATATATCCCCTTGGTGTAGAGAAGTTAGCTTCTGAAGTATTCTGTCAACTGAATGCAATTGGAAAACATGATCTAAAGTCCTAACCTCCCTGACAGCATTTTTGCTTGTTTTGTGAATGCCTGTTCAGGCAAAACAAGGAGCAAAAGGGATCCTTTCACTGCTATGCCACATCTCAGAGGGCAACATTTCACGCCCTCCTTGTAGTGTGTTATTCCCACTGGTCTCAAGGCAGCTTTGAGCAAGCCTCCTGCCCAGCCTGGGCTTGGATGTTGGGTCTGATTGGACTGACCTCGGTCTAGAGCTGTGTACTTTCTGCTAAATTAGGGTTATTTTATGATGGTGTAGACTATTTTTTAACTGTTTTTTTTTTTGGATCTGCCAAAGCATTGCTGTTAACCACGCATGTAAGAGTACAGCAACATCAAAGAAGTGAGGTTTTTACCCTTAGGAAGGAATAGTCACAGCACTCTGAACCTCTCCAGGGCTTTAGGATGTGCACATTAAGGGAATTTCCGCTGTGTTACTCTGAAAGATTGACTTGCTTTGTAAAATGTTCTGAACTAAGGCTTGAGCAATTGTGGAGAATGAAAACTCAGCTTCTAAGAGCCTGTAGTTAAACCTTCAAAATGCCTTAACTCAGTCTTTCCACATATATGCTTGCCTCTGTTTTCTTTTTTAAAAGCTTTTTTTGCCTCTAGAGACTATCAAAGTCATGTTCTTTGCTAGGTTTCATATGCCGAAATATTTAGCTTGGTCTAGTTTGATCTGTGCAGATGTCAAGGGATGCTGCTGTGTGTTCTGTTGTCATGCTCTGCAGTGTTTTCAAACATTGCTAGGCTAGCATTATCTTACAAATGAGATGAGCAAGTAAAATAAAGTGGATTTTGTTTGCCCTTCTTCCTTGCCTTGCAGAGCACTTGATTCTGATTTACCTAATGACCTTTGTAAGCAATATGTTGTTAGAATACTGTGATCAGAATACCGTGAAAGGTTTGAATGGCTTCAAAGAAGCTAGTTGTCACCCTGTAACATAATTCTGTATTTTAGAACAAATTCCAGCATTACACAAAATTCTAAGTCAGCCCAGTCAGGCTGTGCAGCTGCAGTGTGAAATTTCCTCGTATATTTGAGCAGGCCAGCACCTGCCTCCAGCTTCCAGGAACTGTGCTGTCACCTCCCAGCTGCCAGACAGAGCTGCTGGCATGAGCTGTGCCCTGCCAGTTACTCTGCCTTTTGGTTCCCTGGTCATAGTATGGGAGGAGCGATGTTGCTGAGACGTGGTAAAGCTGGATACGATGCTCCAAGCATCCCATCCTGCATTATGAGCATTCCCTTGGTACCCTCATTCTCCAGCAGACTCCCTCTGCATGGCATGGTCCTCTCCACCCCTCCACAACTGTGGGCTGGATAGGCGTAAGAGTTGAGAGCTCTCCCATGCACGTGTGTGTACATTGAAATAGAAATCTCCATTTGTTGGAGAATGTGTGACAGACTTGCTGGGTGAGTAATCTACATCAGATCTCTGTAGAACATCATCACTTGGCACCAAAGCACTCAGTTATAGGTCATTTTAGGTATATGGACTTGGTCCTTGGAGACTATGATGTCTCAGTCTGTTCTTCATTTCATTGATGCCAGTACTGTATGTACCTAATAGTGAAATGCTAAATTGAATGAGTACTTCCAAATGTGTTTCATGGGAGCAATCTTAAAGCAAGCACTACTGCAACAGGGCATACAGCTACTTTGGCTGAGGGTGTTAGGACTGTTAGTTGCAGTTTGGTTAGGAATGTTCAGTCTGCAGCTGGCTGAACATGAGCCAGCAGTGTGCCCAGGTGGACAAGGAGGCCAGTGGCATCCTGACTTGTATCAGAAGTAGTAAAGTTTGCAGGAGCAGAGAGGTGACCATGCCCACTCTGAACTCGGCAATGTTGAGGCCACACGTTGAGTGCTGTGCTCAGCTTTGAGCCCCTCACTACAAGAGAGATGTTGAGCCCCTGGAACTTGTTCAGAGAAGGGCAGTGAAGCTGGGAAGGGTTTGGAGCACAAGTCTTATGGGGAGCAGCTGAGGGAACTGAGTTTGTTTAGTCTGGAGAAGAAGAGTCTTGGAGGAGACATTATTGCCCTCTTTAACTCCTGAAGGGAGGCTGTGGTAAGGTGGGGGTTGGCCTCTTCTTCCCGGTAACTAGTGAGAGGATGAGAGGGAATGGCCTCAAGTTGTGTTAGAGGGGTTCCGTTTGGATACTAGTAAAAAATTTATTCTTTAAAAGAGTGGAGGCGATGCAGTCATCATCCGTGGAGGTGATCAAGAAAAAGGCAGATGTGGCAGTGGTCTCCAGCAGTCACAGGTATGGGCTGGTGACTGGAGTAGATGAACTTAGTGGTCTTTCTAACCTTGATGATTCTGTGGTTCTGTGCCACTTTCAGAAGCAAATCTGATAGAGCCTTCAGTGTAACTGTTAATATTGAGTTAACTTTTTTCTATAGAAGTCTCTTCACATAACTGCAATGCTTCAGAGTGCAGCTAAATGTGTAATCTAATAATTCTGTCGCAGTATGATAATGATTGAATTTATTTTTAAGTAAATTGACTCCCTGGGGAAAGCTGACAGGGAGATTGGTTTGTCATTTACAAATAAATAAATTCCCTAACAGCTTGAATACCTTATGTCAAGCTGCTTACTTATGATATAATGGAAGAACTGGAGGAGACCTAATGTTTTTTTTTTATTATTATTATATCATTTGATCAACCCTGTAATAGTTCTTAATTACAGAGTCCAAGACAAACTCTGCTTGCCTAAATCAGTATTCAGAAAGCTCATGAGACAAATAGGTGTGATCTGCACTTCATCAAACCCACTGATGGAGGCATATGTAGAAATTTACTAAATCTGCCAAAAAACTTTTTTTCCTGGATGGAAATTAGATTGTGCAGCACCAGAAGGCAGTTAGCAAAAATGCCATCTTGCTCTGCTGCTGTACGCTGGCCCAGTTCCTCTCCACCTGTTTGGATACTCATGAAATGACTGCAGTACAACTGCTTCTCACTCCACTGTGATACTAACTAGACATGTAGCTGTGTTGGTTATTAGTACATCAATGTACACGACTTAATTGCCTTATTACCATGGGTAAATAGTGCTCTGTGTGTATTAGATGGCTGTTTTTTCTCACTGGATTCAGAGCCATTGTGGTATAAAAGTGCTAGCAACCAAGTGATCTTCTCTGGTCTAATTATGTTTAGTAGATGAAAGCATAGTTTAATAAATGAGAACATAAGCACTGCAGAATTGAGGTTGAACAGAAGTAGGCTACTTAGTACTACGAAAACATTACTTAGCAAAGAGGCAATTTTATTTTTAAAGAATTGTTTACATGCTCACCCCAAATTAGTTACATTAAGGTAATCACAGCATTCACCGTATAAAAGCAGTGTCTGTTTTGAGTACAGATGCTCAGGGGCATGCATCTGTTTGTGCTGGAATGGTAGCTGCAGGAACAAAACTGTACACGCTCTGTTGTCTACTGTTTTTATTTTTAATTTTTTTATCTGATCTTACTTCTAGAGAGGTCTGCAAAGTTACGGTGCTCCTGCTTATTGCTTTCAGTGAGGTAATTAGCTGCTAACATGGGGCTCTGTGAAGTGTGTTAGCTCCCTTTGCTTGCTGAACCAGTAAGAAGCTTCTGAAACTGTTGTGCTTGCTGAATTTCTGTAGCTGATGAGAAAAGCCTACAGTGCCTGCGGCCTGCCTGCAAGGGCTCCGAGCCATCACCCTTTCCCATTTATCAGCTGGAAGGCCTTTACATGTACAGAGCTTTTGCTCTCAGACCTTCACCATCGCTTTCTAAACGTTACATTGAAGTGACGGTGGTACCCGAAGACTTATTCTGAAGCAGTGTATCAAACAAAAATTGTGATCGTTTTATCAGTATAGCATGACAATATAATTATTTTAAATGGGGGAAATAAGTCTTTAAAGCTTTAAAGCGGAGAGATTTGACTGAGGGCTGGAAATGTCAGCTTTATGGAAACGTCTTTGCAGACTGGTACACGTGAGGTGAAAACGGGAAGAAGTGATTCTCACAGGGGGTTCTGAATCTGCCAGGCCGACACAGCTTTAGCTAAAAATGAGAATGTGAGTGGATGTTTGAGTATTTCTTTCTTACAGACTTAACTGTTTTTCTTTAAGTATTTTTGAATGAAATACTTTGTTTAACTTTGTTTACACTAGAAATTGTCACCAGTGATTTTTCTTACTTTCTATTATGAGAAATTTGCTGAACATATCATAAAAATATATAATCAGCAATTCCAGTATCTAGGTAAAAATGAAACTGAGAATCCTGCCCTGGCAGGGATAAACAAAGCTGAGAGGATCCTACTGAAAATGAGGTTGTAGTTCCTTAAAATATGCACCTTTAAGCTTCTCAAAGAAAAAACTCAAAAAAGTTAAATTTCTGAGTAATAGCACAAGTTGAGCCAAGTTTAGTCACAACAAAAAGGATGCCCAACGTAACATCATTACATTTATCAGACGTATCAGTTTGGAAACACTTAATCTTGCACTTGGATCCTTGAATTCTTTCAGATAAAAAGGAAAAAACGAAACTACTGACATTATGACAGTCTGGGTCAGGTCACTAGCAAGGATATTTGCATATGCCAAATAATCACTCAGATAATTCAGAGGAAAGAAAGTGGAAAGTTGAGTAATTTTTTAACTCATTTTAAAATGAACAAGTCACTTGAGGTTCATTTTACATCTCTAATTAAATGTTATTTTTATTATTAAAAGATTGTTGAAGTTATACTGAATACTGTATATTGACATCTTGATACAGACTAAGAACAGACCTGTAACATTTTTCATAAAGTATTTTTTTGGACAAACTTCCTTCAATAAGAGAAGGAGTAGACCTGATTTCCAAGTTAATAGCAAGGAGCTAGGTAAAGTTCTACAAAAAATATTTCAAAGTTGATATCTTAATATTTTCGTAACCCATTTGATTTGCTTTGATTCTCTTTATTTTTACTACTACTGGATGGAAGTGGGAGGAAGCTTTGTTGAGAGAAATGATGCTTTACAACATTGCAACTCATACATAGTCAATGAGAGGGAAAGAATCAGGCAGCTACAGTAAGGAAGCAAATGCTCTTTACTCTGTTTTGAAGTTTGTCTTACCTTAATAATAGTGATTTTAAAAAATGGATTGTTTTGCGTTGCAGTCGTGACAAAATGTGAGAAGTTTGGATTTCTTGGAACTCAGAGTCTTGCTTCAGATGATTTGTCTGGCTTGGTCAGCTGCCTGCTTGTGCCTCGTGTGCTGTGGCTATGCTGCAGGCCTGTGCCCACCATAAAGTTCACTTCTCATTTGTGCTTGTCCCTCTGTGCCGTGGTGCTCCCTGTTCATACAGCCAAGACTGAATTTTCAGAATGAGATATAATGTGATGGTATGCTTAAAACCTCTAAGTTGTTTTGCATGTGCTGGGGAGCCCCATGGCAGCTCAGAGGTATCCTCAGGCTGCCTGTGCTGAGGAAGGGTGCATGGGATGTCTGTGCTTGAAGCTGTAGGGAGCTGTGGGAGTGAGATGTGTGGGACATGGCTCAAAGGGACTTAAAAGCCCACCCAGCCCCAACCCATGCTGTGAGCAGGGCTGCCCCCCACCAGCTCAGGATACCCAGGGCACCATCCAACCTGGCATTGGGCACCTCTAGGGATGGGGCACCACAGCTTCTCTGGGCAGCTGTGCCATGGCCTTTCCTTTATTTTTGTTTGTTTGGTTTTGGATTTTTTTTGTTTGGTTTTTAAGTAACGTGAGTGAGGGAAAACTACGTAAGATCAGGATAAACAACAGAGCATGATGTACTAGTATTCTCTACAGCAACATTCCACTAAGCTAATAAACAGGTAATTACTGTAATCACACTGAAGTGTCATCTTGGCAGAGTTATCAGAAACCCATATTCCCCAGGTATGTACAAATTAAACTTTTTTTTTCAAAAAATAAAAAAAATGTTGTGTAACATCTAGTCATCATTGAAGCTTAACTTGTGTGTTGTGCTTTACACCACAGAGCTCTTCATGTGGCTGTAATGTGCTCTGTGCTGCCCACTGGCACATCCTGGTCCAGAGGTGAAAAGTGCCAAGGCACTGCTGTATTGGAGAAACATGTTTTGGTGTGACCAGGTTTTCCTACTGAACTGTGAGATAGCCTTGCAGATTGGTGAGTGTTATGGTATTATTTTCCTGCTGATGTTCACAGTTCCATTTTACTCTAGATGCATACAGTTGTGCATCAGCAGCTGTTTCCGTGTGTTTACGTAGTGAATCATTTGTCAAGATCACTGTGGGCCAAATAGTTCATACACAAGTGTTCATAAGTTTAGGTAGTGGACGTGTGTTTTTTTTGTTTTTAATGACTGCAGCAAAAGAATGTAATACTGGCAGTTTTGAATACTTTTTTTAGTCTTAAATATGTGTATATATTTAAATAAATACATGTAAATAAACACAACGAGTTTTGTTGTAATTTGATTTACAAGAGTTGGGCTTCAGGATATACTTCACCCGTGATTAAAAAGTAAAGGATTGCCTGAAACTTGGGATGATGTTGCTTTTGAGGTAACTATTTACTCAGTTGTATAGGCTGGACCATGCGGTGGGTTAACACCCTACTCCTGGAGGTGTTCAGGAAACATGGGGCTGTGGCACTTGGAGACATGTGTTGGTGGGCTTGGTGGTGATGTGTTGAAGTTTCGACTTTATGGTCTCAGAGGTCTTTTCCAACCTTCATTATTCTCTGAAAAACCATTTTGTCTGTGATGTCATGATGTTCTAATTCCTGGAAGCCATTAGTAAAGAAGTTTGTACAGGTTTTTTGTTGTGAAAGAGATGAGAAATAAGGGAGAGTCTGTGAGAGACTGTTTGGTACAGGTGTCAAAGCGCCAGAAGTACTGTTTAAAATGAGACCTTTCTGCCCTGCTGGTTTGGTGTCATGAAAAGGAAAAATAATCCCATAGGAAAGAATGTAGTTTAAGGCATTGAGGTCGAGGTGGTGGAAAATGACAACACCGTAATTCTTTTAGTCCATGAAACAGGATTATTTTGCTATCATTTTGGTGTAGAGTGGATTCTACACTTTAAACACCTACGCTGCGCTGCCAAGTAAGACTATTTGTTTCATTGGCAAGATCAGTCAGATTTAATTTTCTGCCAATACATTGTTTTAGTAAAACCAAAACTGTGGCACATCGAAAGAGGGGAGGAGTGAGGAAAAACAAACAAGAGAAAATTGCAAAATAAATTTTAATGAGAACATAACACTTAACCCACATACAGGCTCTTTGAAGACTGATGAGTTAACATGAATATGTATTACTAGAAGTTGAGCTAGCTAGTGTTCATCTTTCAGATCCATTGTGTTACAGGTAGATACTTTAATTTCTAAATCACCTTTTTTTTTTTTTTTCCCATTTTAAAAAAAAAAAACATTTTANTGTTCATCTTTCAGATCCATTGTGTTACAGGTAGATACTTTAATTTCTAAATCACCTTTTTTTTTTTTTCCAATATCAGAACAAAATACCACTTACCAAGGACATGTAACCTTGAATTTCCTGCACTCACCATGCATTTATTTCTGTCAAAGAGCTTTATTTTAATTGCAGCACATGGCAGCCATGAATTATGTTATTAGGCCATATCATCGTATGGAATGGATTGGGATGCAGAAGAAAAATGATTAGCATGTATTTAGTGTTGCATCTCACACAGGAAAACATGAGTATGAATTCACCAACCTCTTTCTCAGTCTAACTTCTTTTATTGTGGAATCATAGAATGGCTTGAGTTGGAAGAGACCTCAAGGATCATGAAGTTCCAACCCCCCTGCCACCAGCAGGGCTGCCAACCACTAGACCATCACACCGTGCCCACTAACCATGTCTCTCAGTGCCACTTCCACACGGTTCTTGAACACCTCCAGCGACATTGACTCCACTGTCTCCCTGGGCAACCTGTGCCACTGCCTCACTGCTGTTTCTGAGAAGAAATTTTCCTAATATCCAACCTGTAAAGATGGTAAAAACAGGGGTTGCAGTAAGAGCTCTCCATGTATTACTGGGTCTAAAATTCACTCTGCTGGGAGGAGTTGATTATAAATGCCCCAACCTCCAAGAGAAGTTAGAGAAATTTTTTGTCCTAAAAGACACAAAAGAATGAAGGAATTGTGCCTTACAGGGAGTAAGACTTCTTAGTGTTCCACAGAGTTTTTTCCAAGTTTTGTCTGAAGAATTGGAGTTAGCAGAAAAACTTCTGTGGGTCAGTTTTCCAGCTCTGTCTTTGCATACAAATGGAAACAAACTTGCTGCACAGAGTGCTACAAATTCAGATGCAGGTACTAGTAGCATTAATGTTGTCCTTCCAGAGTTCCATAGAGAAGCGTGAGGACTAAGATAAGCATTTTTTGTCTTTGAACCAAACAAATAACTTTTCTCACACTATGATGGCAGACCCATGTGAACTTTTTACTGAAGAGTATAATGTCCCAGCAGAGAGGCAGTCCTAGCATGAGATTGAAAACCATGCACAATTCACTTGTATACATCTCTCCGAGGAAGATTTAGATTAGATCTGGGGAAGATTTAGATTAGATTTGAGGAAAAACTTTTTCTCTGAAAGAGTGGTCAGGCACTGGAATGGCCTGCCTAGGGAGGTGGTTGAGGCACCATCCCTAGTGCTGTTCAAGAAGCGTTTAGAGGAGGTGCTAAGGGATTTGATTTAGTAGCTTAGTGGGTAGGGATGGTGATAGGAGGATGGTTGGACTAGATGATCTTGTAGTTCCTTTTCAATCTAATGAATCTATGAATCTCAAAACTTCTCTTTGGGCTATGACCCTCACAAATAAAGGCATTAGTGAAAGTTACAAATTCTTACCCTGAAATAAATTTTCCTCTTTTTAAGAATTGAAAGGTCAGTAGAAGCACAATCCATTCATCTCTCTTGTGTAGAAAAGTTTGATAAAATACCTTACTCTGCAGGCCCAGAGCTTCATAGATAATGTGGCTAGTGTTCTGAGTTTACGTAAACAAATAAGAAGATTTAGAATGGAAACTCAGTGAATAATCCTCTGAGAAATTACAGATTAAACAAAGATTTATCTTTTGTAGTGGTAATAAAGTAGATTAATCTTTTTAGCACCTTTCCAAGTGCAAGAAATCAAATGAAATCAGTATTTAACAACGTGAGTTCACGTAACTTTTTAGAGGAATGCAGGAATGAGCAGCCTTAGTGATGGTTGTTGATGATGCCTTGCTAGTATATCAGTTTGCAAAATATCTGCAAACTGCCTTTTGGTCTTGAAAATTATTCTTCCAAATAATAACTTACTAGATCAAATGACTTTTGGTTGTTTCCACAAAATGCAAACGTTGTCTGTCCATCAGAGTGGAGCAGGCAAGGTGGATAAGACTGGGTCTCTCTTTATGAAGTACACTGGCCTAAAACACCTACCAGAATGCAAAAAAGTAAAGAAAGGCATCTAATTGTTGAAGCTTTTCCTCTCTGTGAGGACTTGCTGTGCTTTTTCCTAGAATACATCTATTTCATTGTGATATGTCAATGCTGTTCTTCCTTTCCCTTAAATAAATCCATGGTAAGTATTATTTGCGTGAAGTCCAGTAAAAGCACCATTTTAATTCCTGCTCCTAATCACGGTTGAGTCCACAGAGGATAAAGTTCACTTGGTAATATCCACTCTGGATTAATCAGCTTTGCTTCTTTTGAAGCTTTTGCAAAATCACAGGGAAAATATATTTCCTTCATCAGGAATCCAGTATTTGTGTGTGGAGTAGCAGGCAGTTTCAGTGATGCGCCAGCCTGGGGCATAGGAAAGAAGGAGCCTTTTAGATTAGTAATTGATGAGAGTCCACGTTAGTAAGTCATCAGTGCTTTGTTACTTTGCTTTTGTCAGATGCTTTATGTTCATTTCGCTCACCAGCAAGAATGGAAGGGAAACAGTCTGAAGTCTCTTGCACGTCTTCAGTCATCACCAGTGTAATGATGATGAAGGGCAGGGCATTATGAAAAATGAAGGTAATGTTAATAGGTTAACTCCATTGTCTAGAGAAAATAAAGTAGGCATGTGTTGGAAATGAAGGGTATATGGGGAACAGAGTTTCTGAACATTGTTATAAGTCCAGTACATATTCTTGCTTCTTTAGATATACTTTTTCTAAAACTCATAGCCAATTGCAAAGAACAGGCAGCTCTGCTTGTCTCAAGTAAATTTACTGAGTTATCCCCATACATATACGTGGATTCAGTTCTTTAAGGTCAGTGTTACAGTGTGCTAATTGTACTGTCTGATTGGCTCCTTCACCAAGCTGGTAATGTTCTCTGGGTGGTTCCTTTATCCTCAGATTGAAACACTGTTTTATTGTTTCTTCACTATCTTTTTTTAGATTATTTTGTCTTTTAAAGATAATCATTGAAAAAAAAGACACTTGAAAAATCTGCGTTGTCATTCTTACTCAGGGCTCAAGAAGAATGCCTCACAAGTTAACTGTAGGTTTGCAGTGTCACACTTCTGTGTAAGAACATTGACATTTAGGTTAATCAGGAGTTAAATTATAGGACTTCCCTTTATCTCTCTCTTCAATCCCTTCCAGTAGGCCCATCTGCAGTCTCTTGCTTTCCTGCAGAGATCCATAGGAGCCTACTTTGACTCTCCAGCCCTGCGTGCAGACCATGCAGAAGGTTGCCTTGGAGTTCAAAACACAGTCCTTCTGACCCCCAAGGTCGACCCACATGAACCTGGAGACTTGCAGCTACTCTGTACAGGTGCTGTTCCTTTTCAGGTGAATGCAATTCTGGCAGTGCAATATTGAGCTTTGGCGGTGCATTTGAATTTCTTGATCCAGGCAGTGTGACCCATGCTCCAGGCTGATGCCAGGGTGGGAATATCACCTCCACTTTTCCACTGCTAAGCAGGATATTAGCAAAGAGCTGTGGTTTCTACAGTGGTAGGCTCTACAGGGGTGTCTGGCCAGCAGAGAGAAACAGCCCCACTGCCAGGTCTTATAGGGGATATTACTCAGGCTGGTAATGCCTTTGAGGGTGAAGACACCAGCTTTTCCAGTGGTATGCTATAAGTTCTGCAAGGGCTTGTGTGTGTGAACTGCCTGTCTTTTCCAAATAAGCACCTTTGCAAATACTGGCTCCTGCACCCCTTGGTTTTAAATTGCAGCATTGGATGTTGCTGTGAATGTTTGAGTGAGAGCTGTCATTGTTGGGGCGGTGGGAACAACCGAAAAAACCCACTGAAACAGCAGGAATTTAATTCCAGCTGCAAATCAGCTCCTTGTCTACCTGAGGGCTGTGTAGGACTGCTCTGCCTGTAAGTACATTGCTAAAGGTATTGGGATCTGGTAGTAGCAGGTCTGTGCTCTCCATTTTTGCTGTCTTCATAGGCTTTAGCTACCACTGACAGTGCAGCACAGCAATAAAAACTGTAATACCATTAAAGAATAAGGTCAGTGTTCAGTGCTATATACCAGTAAAGCCAATTAGGTGGAAGAGGCTGATAGTTTTTATCTCACTTGCTGCTTAACTGATCAGTGTATTTCACTGAAATACTAGTTTTCACTGGGCTTTGGTTATCTAATGCCTAATCATAAATACACACAATCAACAGGTACTGATATGTGAATGTATAGCGCAAGTCCAGAAAGAAATTTTTATTGAGGAGTTGAAGCGTCCTGGACTACACTGAGGATGCAGTTTTTAGTTAGTTTCAGTAATAATGAATATCTGTTTTTAAAAAACTGATGCATTTTTTGAATTTCTGAAAAGAGATTGAATTTTGTTTGTATTGCTGTGTATGTTCTTAAAATGCTATTGTTAAGGTTGAAATCACTGAGGTCAGTTAAAAAACAGTTGTGTATGGTCCTGCAGCATTTCTTTTAGATTACAGGAGCAAAATGACTATGACTCAAGGCTTACTGGCCTATGACAACAATATTGCCTGCTGAGTTTGTAAGATTAAGTGAACTAGCTAAGCAGTATTCAAGGTATTTATAGATGCCCTTCTCAACAAAAGCATTTTATTGTTATTCATAGAATCATTAAGTTTGGAAAAGACCACTAAGACCATTGAGTCCAACTATAAACCCACCACCACTGTGCCCACTAACCATGTCCCTCAGTGACACATCTACATGGTTCTTGGAACCTCTGGGGACACTGACTCCACCACTTCCTTGTGCAGCCTGTGCCACTGCCTCACCACTCTGAGAAGAAATTTTTCCTTACGTCCAACCCGAACCTTCTCTGGTGCAACATAAAGCCATTGCCTCTTGTCCTGAAGTTAGTTTTTATGGCAGTATGTGGGTGACAGGACCTCTTTCAGGCTCGGATGAGGTATGTGAAGGCTTGCTGGGCCTGAAAAGATCTTTTCACCAGCTCTAACAAAGTAGTTCTGCTGGAGTCATTGAGACTGGACTGTGCAAGTGAACCAATGAGTGAAGACTAAAGACATGCTAGGACAATTGCTGATTTAAGAAAAATGTAATGAGTGTACAGAAGGACAAAAGGGTTACATAGTGAGGGTCTGTTTCCAGCTGGTACCAGAGTTATTCCTTATTGAAACGTGCTTATGTTTACTTTCAGTTTTAAAGACTGATTTTTCCATATCTCAAACAATGCATCTTTAAATTTGATAATCTCTTGCACTGAAAATGTCAACATTTACTAAGAAAAAAATACATACATCATAAAATTGAGTTCTGTTTCCTTTAAAAAAAAAAAAACACTGCTTAAATTATTATTGAATTATTATAAAGTATAAGCATTAAAATTCATACTTGCATTTCTAATACTGTATAAAGTCCTCTTTTTTTAGAATAAATATATCTGAAAGTTGTTCATAAGTGTAGACATAAGTAAGAATCTTCAGATTTTTTTTTTTCTTTTTTGCTTTCCTTCTCATCTAACTTTGCAAGCTTCTGTATTTTTAGTCAACTCACATTGTTGTAAGAACTGTCTTGATGTTCTGCATCTGCTAATGTTCTGCAAAAGATAAAGGTCTCGGTGGGAATAGGAATGAAACAAAGACATTATGGCCAGATGGCCAGCTGCAGGGCTGCATTGTAGCTAACCCTAGGACTGTGATTTCATTGATCAATGACTACTGGAGCAATAGCTGCTTTGAAGCTCTCATTAGGGCACTCAGAAAAATTAGCTAAAGCTCTGGACGCAATGTTGACATGTAGGAATGTTTTATTTTGTGTTCCATATGACACTAAACAGTAGTTGCCTGTTTGTCTTTTAGCAGAGGAATGAATCCCATTTGTTACTAATTGCTGGGTGAAAGATATACATTTTAATCTTACATTTGTTTATGAAATGTTTATACTTACTTGAATAAAATCATCTTCATGCACAGTATCCATTCATGTGTATGCGGATTTCTTTGAGAGAATTTTTCAGCTGTAGTAAGGTTGAAAGGATTAATTAGGATCTTCATTGAAAGAGGTAGGAATACAGAGTATTTGAAGAAACTGATTCACTTAGAAATAATGTTTAACTTTGTCTTCATAAACATGATACAGGATTTCTTTCTGAAGAAAATGAAGATGAAAAAAAAATTCCAAAACAACCGTGGTTGTTTTGATTGGTTTTAGGTTGAACTTTCACTGTTTGCTGCTCTTTGTGTGTACTTTTTCTAATCATTAGTGCTGGGATGAAGGGACAGGTCTAATGCAGTCTAGAAAAACGTAGCTATAAAGATCTGTGTGCACTATATCCTGGCAAAGGAGACTGGTAAGCTCAACCTGAAACTCCTGACTCCCTCCTGCTGCCAAAGCACTTGGATGGAAGAGCAATACGGAATGCACATAGATGCAGTGCAGCTGCTTTGTATGGGCTTGCTGCTTCTTAGGCTGTCTAACAGAGATCTGTTCATGATACTAACTCATTGATCTCTAATGTCTTCATAAATGAGAAANAAAAAAAAAAAAACACTGCTTAAATTATTATTGAATTATTATAAAGTATAAGCATTAAAATTCATACTTGCATTTCTAATACTGTATAAAGTCCTCTTTTTTTAGAATAAATATATCTGAAAGTTGTTCATAAGTGTAGACATAAGTAAGAATCTTCAGATTTTTTTTTTTCTTTTTTGCTTTCCTTCTCATCTAACTTTGCAAGCTTCTGTATTTTTAGTCAACTCACATTGTTGTAAGAACTGTCTTGATGTTCTGCATCTGCTAATGTTCTGCAAAAGATAAAGGTCTCGGTGGGAATAGGAATGAAACAAAGACATTATGGCCAGATGGCCAGCTGCAGGGCTGCATTGTAGCTAACCCTAGGACTGGGATTTCATTGATNTTTTTTTTTTTCTTTTTTGCTTTCCTTCTCATCTAACTTTGCAAGCTTCTGTATTTTTAGTCAACTCACATTGTTGTAAGAACTGTCTTGATGTTCTGCATCTGCTAATGTTCTGCAAAAGATAAAGGTCTCGGTGGGAATAGGAATGAAACAAAGACATTATGGCCAGATGGCCAGCTGCAGGGCTGCATTGTAGCTAACCCTGGGACTGTGATTTCATTGATCAATGACTACTGGAGCAATAGCTGCTTTGAAGCTCTCATTAGGGCACTCAGAAAAATTAGCTAAAGCTCTGGACGCAATGTTGACATGTAGGAATGTTTTATTTTGTGTTCCATATGACACTAAACAGTAGTTGCCTGTTTGTCTTTTAGCAGAGGAATGAATCCCATTTGTTACTAATTGCTGGGTGAAAGATATACATTTTAATCTTACATTTGTTTATGAAATGTTTATACTTATTTGAATAAAATCATCTTCATGCACAGTATCCATTCATGTGTATGCGGATTTCTTTGAGAGAATTTTTCAGCTGTAGTAAGGTTGAAAGGATTAATTAGGATCTTCATTGAAAGAGGTAGGAATACAGAGTATTTGAAGAAACTGATTCACTTAGAAATAATGTTTAACTTTGTCTTCATAAACATGATACAGGATTTCTTTCTGAAGAAAATGAAGATGAAAAAAAAATTCCAAAACAACCGTGGTTGTTTTGATTGGTTTTAGGTTGAACTTTCACTGTTTGCTGCTCTTTGTGTGTACTTTTTCTAATCATTAGTACTGGGATGAAGGGACAGGTCTAATGCAGTCTAGAAAAACGTAGCTATAAAGATCTGTGTGCACTATATCCTGGCAAAGGAGACTGGTAAGCTCAACCTGAAACTCCTGACTCCCTCCTGCTGCCAAAGCACTTGGATGGAAGAGCAATACGGAATGCACATAGATGCAGTGCAGCTGCTTTGTATGGGCTTGCTGCTTCTTAGGCTGTCTAACAGAGATCTGTTCATGATACTAACTCATTGATCTCTAATGTCTTCATAAATGAGAAATTCTGCTAGTGTATATTATCCGCTCTCCAAGGGACCCATGAAATGCATCTGCTGTGTCTGCATGGTACTGGGGCCCTGTTATGGCTAGGTACATCATATACACACAGCACACGGTCCCAAGAAGCTGATAAGGTGTTCGTGGGCTCACGCAGAAATGAGAAAGTCTACCTCTATTGTTTTAACTTTTCTTTTTCTTTCCCAGTACGACAATTAAGATACCCTCATTATTAAACAGAATCACCATACAACATAAGCATACTTTCTGTATCTTTTAAAATAAGTTATTTGGCCAGCACTTCGAAGTAATTTCACCTTAAGTATAAGGAAACATTCCAATGGGATATATTTTTGTACTGTTGCATGGTATACATCTTGATTTAAATGAAAACCTTAAACATTTAGTGTGGGGGTCAGGAGCATGAAGCTGGCATCTTGTGACACACTGTGTCCCAGTTATTTAACGGGAGTGTGCAGATCCCTGGCAGATTCTCTTGATAGTGGGTTCTTTCTGGTTCCTGCCAGGGCATGTCTTAGACAATTAGCCCTTGGTGTCTGAAATGCCATTGTGTTTGGCAACTGAGTCTGCCCTTAATGACTTTGTCCGCTTAACATCTTTATAATAACACATAACTTTCCTATTATCTCAGACACAGTAGAAAATGTTTTCTTTTCTACTTAGATTTGAAGTCTGTACTGACAAACAAAACAAAATTAACTAGCTACAACTGAAAAATTCTGATTCTTTGTGGGTTTTGTTTTGTTGGTTTTTTTTTGCATGCAATGCAATAAGCAACTTTTTAAGTTAAAAGACAGTTATCAAGCAAGAGGAACTTCTACTGGGTTTTATTGACATACCTAAAAAGCTCATCTGTTGCTGGCCTGTAGGTTCTATCTGAAAGTTTCTCAGCAGTACCCGATAATTAAAGTTTAGGAAAAAACACTTGATGGAAATAGTCCTCCGTGACCCCCGTCACGTGCTGTCTTAAACCTTTGTTTCCCTGCAGAGTATAGTCAGTCGCCATGAACTTGAAGAGTATGATGTTTCTCCATTCAGCAGTGGAAAGCAGCGTCAGGTGGAAAAGTGTGTTCTTTATTATTTCAGAGAGCAATCTTGAAGGAGGAAAAGCAGATTCCAGGAAGTAAAACCTTGGTTCTGTCAACTGAGATGATGGAATATGTACCAATGGAGATTGCCAGCAGAAGGGTGGGTGCTAACTGTAGTGGAACATTTGTCTGGCCTGCTCTTCAGGCTTGCTCCCCACGTTCCTGTCAAGGCCATCTCTGTGCTGGCAGGTACCTGTTCTGTGAGCATTCTGCTGGATTGCCTCCCTGAACACTGTAAGCAATACAGAAGAAAAATGCTTTCCCTCTGACAGAAGTGGATTTGAACCAGGAATTTCACCAATACAGCAATGTCACTTGAGGTGATGTATGCAGTGGCAAAGGTCTAAATGTGTAGAATGTTGCTGTGTGGAATGGACAAAGGTCTTAACGGGTTTGAACGGACTGTGTAGGGTAGCCGAAGGTCTAAACATAGTGTGTAGTGCTAGATCTCCAGTTAACATCTTCGTTGGGATGTCTGCTACCAAAGGCTTGAGTATCTGCTGCATATGAACTTGAAACTAAATACCATGGGATATTATTGGATACAGAAGACTACATAGGTTTAAAAGCTAAGTAAAAAAAATCTGTAAATAGGAGCCATACCTGTTGGCTGCTGCTCCAGAACTAATTTCAGACGAGGAACTGTCCAGGCAGCTGGTTCATTCTAATGAAGCATACTCTTGAGCTTCCAATAACCTCCCTGTCCTGCTTGAGTACTTTGTATTCTCAACCGGTAACAGGGGATCGGTTTCAAAAGACAGAGCTTGCCTTGTGTTTTGTCAGAACACAACAATCTTCCTTTCTGTCTTTAACAATAGCTAAGAAATTTATGCAACAGTATATGGTGTAAAATATTTGTACATGTTCTGGCACTGTTTCTCATCTGTCTAAATAGATTTCCCTTGCCCATCAAAGAGAGTTGAAACAGATTAACGTGTCAGTTTTTAGATCTGAGTATTTTACTTCAAAGTAACTAAGTGTTGAAATAGTCCTTCAGCATTAGATGACAGGTTTGTGCTGCTGGGCTACTGACGTTTTAACTGGTTTTAAGTTGCGATCTTCTTTAGAAATGCTTTCTGTAATGGAGTCCCAGAGGAGCAGCTGACCCTCTTCAGTCAACAACCAGGCTCAGCCTTGAGGAGCTAGCCCAGTGGTCAGATACAGCCCATCAGACAGCAGCCTTTGAGAATGGGGACTCCCTGAAAAAGGGGACTTTTTGGGAGTGGGGTGAGAATAGAGTGTAAGTAGCAGCAACTTACTTGGAGAAGAAAATGGAGAGGAGAGCAGCTCCTTATTGTAAAATCATTGTTAATGAGGTGTTTTCCTTATTTTGGAAGACTGGGAGTAAAGGATCGCTGGAGACTTTTCTGCTAGTGTCTCTTTGTATTCATTAGACTGGTTAGCATATATTTATGTCTTAAATGTTGTGCTGTTACACACCTTTTTAAACTGCTTTACTTCTAAATACAAGGAGAGCTCAGGATAAAGCTGAGTGTGCAAAATATTAACCTGAGGTCACTTTCACAGTGAAAGCTTTTTTGCTGTGGGGTTTTGTTTTTTCATTTAAACCTTGTTCTGCCATCTACTGGTAGTTGTGTTACAAAATAGAGATGGTGTAATATTATTGTAATTGTAGAACTGTCTGTACTAGCTTGCTGCTTGTTGTCTGCTTTACAAAACAGAACTTGTGTTCCTATTGTTAATCAAATTTCTCATCGTGCATAGCTGGTGTGCCCATTACATTTATAGCGTACATTGCATGAAGGCGTATAGTAAACAAACTAATTTCAGCCTTAAAAATCTTGCTAGAATATGAGTTACTACCCAGGGAATGCCATTTCGTCCTTCAAAGCTCTGTTTACTCTATGAATGCAAACAAATTTCTGGTTTTTGATCAAGAAGCTGACTCATGAAGTCAAGTACTTCGGTTAAGTAATACTAGTTCTGAGGATACCTGTGCTGTTTTAATGCAACCCTTGCTGCACGCATGCACATTTATGATGTCTGTACTTCTATAGATTACATGCTGTTTTCCTCCATGCAGTTCATTTCTACACTGGTGAGTTGCACATTTAATGAACAGTCATCCCATGTATTTTATAGTTTCCTCTGTGGTATAGCCAAGCGTGGAGTGCTTTTCTCTAGGGCAACCTTCAAATTATAGTTCTTTCTCTTTCTAAACACTTTCCACTTTCAGCAGGAAATGAAGCAGGAAGCATAAACTGCAGTTCCTTTACTATGAACTTGATTCACCTGTCGAGGAAGTTCATCCTATCTACTGTATAAGCCAAGGGACCTGAAAAAAAAAATACATAATAATATGTCTGGAAGGAAGCAAAACAAAGATTGTGCAGACTGTTTTAATTCTTATACATCCTCATTCCTTAAGCATCTGGCAGTACCATCTTGATAGTCTTTTAATATTGCCTGGGTGGGATTGAGATATCCATAGTCTTAAAAAAACCAACCTAGAAAATCAGAAGTTTCATCCCATCTCATTGTACCTCAGCTTGGGGATAGCTGTGGCAGTTGTGATAAGGCCAGTGGTTTTATATCCACTTCTACCACTTTCATTCATGAGGCAAACATGGTAGAGATAGATTGCTGTAATTTTATTGTCAGTTGTAATAGAGTGTAGTTTTGTCTGTAGATTTCATGGGAACTCACTGGAAGCAGGAGGGCAGTGAAAGTCAGTGCAGTGTTTTGTGAACGTGAACCAGAGACTCCTCTGGCTGTCTGTGTGAGCACTATTTTTTCCCTAGCCACAAGGGGCCACTGAGGCTGGTTTTCAGACTTGCTATGCAGCAGTGCCCTTTACAGAAAGGTCCTTGCCGTGTACAAACTTTACTCCCATGGGCAGAACGTCCTCTGAGTGGACTGTAACTTTTTGGGAAGAGAATCACCATTACAATCCAAATCACTTTTCCACTGTTATTTATCTGAAAAAATAATAATAAAAAAAGTAACTGCAGTTTTTTGTGCAAAGGGGAAGGGGATTCCATTATATGCAAACTCAGTAGGGAGCCCAAATAATGATGGTGAAGGTTATAAACTGCTGAGAAACCCTCTGCTTGTTTGCACTGCGGCCTTGCTTAACACCCCAGGAGAACCTGAAAGCAAAGAGAAATGAGGGCACTGCAGGCCCTGTTGTTGGTAGGTTTCCATCAGCTAGCTGCTCTCTCAAGTCAGTGCCTTAGGTTTATCCAGATAGCAACGCCCAGAGAGCTTGTGCTTGGCATTTGGGTTGGAGGAGCCTGTACAGGCCCAACTGCTGGCTTGTTGCAGGGTGCAAAGGCAGATGGCTCCCAGGCACCTCGTGTGTCATGCTGTGTCTGCTGGGTGAAATCGTGCTGTTCAGAGGATCAGGCCTTGCAAAGAGCTGCGGTGTCTGGGTACAAAACATCCGTAGGCAACTTCCTCCCAGACCAGTAGTGTGCTTTTAGGTCTGACTAGAAGAGGAAACTCTATCCTAGCTGGAAAAGGAAGCAGGAGGGCTGCTGTCTCCATAGCCTCATCCAGTGTTAATTACTGCTTGTTGCAGTGAGCTGGTGCTGGTGGTTTCCTGTAGGCAGGGAGGCTGCAAATACAATGGCTGGGACTCCACACAGCGTTAAGCTGTGCAGAGCTATGAGATACTACTTTTGCTGTTTTCCTGAACTACCTTTTATTTATTTATTTAGTTAGTTAGTTAGCCAAAAACTTGGTTGAACTTGTTAGCTAAAACCTCAATTTTGAGGTTACTAACAAAGCTGGACGGATACTGATTGCATCCTTATGATGTTTCCCAAGAAACATACAAACTTTAAAATGAGTAGTAAGAGCATGCTTGTTCACTATGAGAAGAGTCAGGTACTTAGGCTGATGAGCCGTGCTTGGACTTCAGCAGCAGGTAAGAAATTGTTAACCCACCCCCTTCCAACAAAAGCAAAGTCATTTATTTCTGTTGCCTGAGTTCTTACATGCACTAGATTTAATTTGCGTGGGATGGAGAGTACTTCTGGATGCTCCTTTGGTTTTACTAACACTTGTTTTTCTTCTCTTTCTCACTTCAGCCATTGATGGATTTC
Source organism: Odontophorus gujanensis (assembly GCA_013399175.1). Lineage (NCBI taxonomy): Eukaryota > Metazoa > Chordata > Aves > Galliformes > Odontophoridae > Odontophorus > Odontophorus gujanensis. Next base: position 612,926 of record VXAB01004335.1, on the reverse strand, counting down.
TAAAAACTGATGAAAGACAAAGACTAGCAAAGGAGCGAAGAGAAGAAAGGGAGAAATACCTTGGTAAGATGGTGGGAAGCATGTCTATTATTTGTGTATATATACTAGTAGTCTTAAGTTACTTATGTGACATTTCTTCTGTTCTGAGTTTTAAACACTGTAGTTTAGTCTGTTACTAGTCTTTATCAATTCTTATCTATTATTTAAATTATTTAAAACGAACGGATGCCTTCTTTAACTTCCATTCAAGTATTTCATATTTTGTAGTGACAAGTTGTCTTTCTTCTATGATACGTGTACTTATGAATGTGGGTTAATGTGCTGACTGCTAGGATTTGTAATTTTATATAAAAACACAAAATAAATAAACCTTGAATAATATATGATAATATGTAGAATTATTTAGTAAAACAGCCTTAATTTTAGCCACATTAAAAGATACCACAGAGCTGTTAAGTCCTGCATAGAGTGGATTATTTTTCTATAGGTTTTAAAACAATCTTTGTTCAAGGGAATTAAAAAAAAAAAATCAATTTATCAGTTCATTTCCTGAACAAGCAAGTGTTGATTTCAGAGTTTTTATAACGATCAGTTGTTTTTAGTCTACTAACATCTCCGAGGAGATGCCAGGGAAATTTTAAAAGGGAGAGAAATGAAGTGTTCAACCTTTTTTTTTTTTAAATTTTATTATCTCCTTAAATGTGAGTGTTTATTTATAAAGTTAAAAGAAAATGTTTAAACAGTTAAGCATATTTTTCTCTTTGCAGTAACCCAGCAGTCCAGTAGGACTGTTCCTCATGACTACCTGACAATACCTATCAAAAGGATTTGTCATTATTTTAGGATTTTGTAAAATTTAGATTTGCCATTTATTTCAAGACAGTATTAACTGAAGTGGTGTGGACACCTGTAGAAAGAATCATGAGAAAATACTGTTCTCCTTGCAATAAGTAAACTGTTGACCATATATTGACAAAACCTGAGTCCTGGGATGTGATGTTTTTTTGAGTGGTGAGCTTGGTGAGCAAGATTTCTTTTTGTAGTTCATACGGAAATCTGCTTAGTGGGGGCTTAAATTTTTAGCAGCTAATCTCCTCCAAAGATTCTGCCCATATGGGGAATGTACCAGACTGAGTTTTATCTCATAGCTATGTTCAGTCTAGACTACCTTTCCTGTCATTTTGATTATCCCTTCTTTGTGGGCTCCTGTGAAAGTGACGTGATAAATAGAGTGGAAAGGATTTGGATTAAAGAGCAAAAGAGGAGGTGGAAGGAAAACTGAAAGCTGGACAGTCTGGGATTGGCTAACCCTGGAGATTTGAAAGTTGTTTGTCACAGTTCTTGTTTCCAGATGCTGTACTTGACTTCTGAGAACATAGAACTTATGTTTTTAGAGTTATGACCACCTCCACCCCCCCCCCCCCCCCACCAA
>VXAB01004335.1:484268-611479 GCA_013399175.1 Odontophorus gujanensis | reverse complement strand
CCCCCCCCCCAAGAGTCAGAACCTTTGGATTTTGGCCTTAATAGCAGTTTCTCTATGGCAGATTCATTTCACAAGTTCAGAAAAAAAGCAGCGAGTTCCTCAGAAGGATAAGTCTTTATGCAACTAGCAGGTATTTTGCAGAAATATAGAATAATCTTCTCTTCACAGCCCAAGTTCATTAATCAGTGGTTTAGTATCCCTAAATCAAGAAACAAGAATTGTGCTTGTGTCGTGGTAACTGAGTGGTTTGCTGCTCTATCCAGAATCAGTCCCAGATTTCATGTACTTATTCAGAAGGTAACTTTAGCACAATCTCGGGATGCCTCACTCTATTTTTCTGTCTTTTATCAACTCCCACATGCAGCTTTCACCTGTTCTACCTGACATGGCTAGTAGTTATCAACAGTTTGTGACTTGTCTCGTTTTGCACTGTCTGTGAGGTAGATCTATCTATTGACAAGTCCAAGTCTTTATTCCAGCGAGTCCAAACAGGCCTACAGCTCTAACACACCTTTCATATTGCCCTTCCTTGCAGTAGAATTAAAATAGGGAAAAGGGGAAGGCACCACCAGCCATGCTACTAACAAGAGTAAGGCAGATGGTATTCTGTAAAGCAGGTTGGACATGAGGAAGTGTCTTACACGGATCTAATACTCAAGGGGAAGATATGCAGCTTCTGGGAAAGGACTGTTCTCTAGGGGAACTCTGGCTTGGGGACAGAGGGAGGCTGGAAAGGGACTGAAGGCCTCAGCTGTAGACAAAGAGCCCAAGGGCAAGGAGCAGGGGGAAGAAAACTGGTCTGTGAGGAGGGAATTGAGAAGATAACTGGGCAAGAGCCTAGGGTTGATAGAAGGAAGCTGAAAGAGAGAACCCCTGCAGGGTGGTGACACACTGGAACAGGTTGCCCAGGGAGGTTGTGGATGCCCCGTCTCTGGAGGCATCCAAGGCAAGGCTGGATGTGGCTCTGGGCAGCCTGCTCTAGTGGTTGGTGACTCTGCCCATGGCAGGGGAGTTGAAACTGGATGATCTTTGAGGGCCTTTTTAACTCAGGCCATTCTATGATTCAGTAATGTACTGAACAAGCAAAATGGCAACTGGAAAAGTAAACTGGGGCTGAACAGGTGAGTAGAATGAAAGATCAGCTCTTGTATAAACCGCATTAATTTTGGCTCTCCAGACATCCAATTTCTTAGCTTGGCAGCAGTTGTGTTAATATTCTGTTTTGTGTCGGCTGTACGTACGTTGGTATGATGATAACAGGATTGTGTGTATGTAAGTGTGCTTACTGGCCTTTTGTGTGCCTTTTTATGGAATGCACTTGCACAAGAAATGGATTTTTCTGCACGATTTGTCAAATTAACTTTTGCTACTTATTTCCCTAGTGTGAACCTGAAGCAACAGTCCTGCATATAATCTTACAGTTTGAATTTCTGTAACAACAAGCTAATGACTTGACAAAAAATTTTGACTCCAGTTGGAATAAGCGACTAGACAAGCTCTCCATAGTAGTACTTTTCTTTTTGTTGTTGTTGCCTGGAAGGTATAACAGCATGAGATCAAATTACAGAATTATGTATTTCCAAAGCTTCATGGAAAGTACAGCTTCTATCTATATATAGTATTTATTTTGAAGGCAGCCCTGTGAAGATAGTCATAGTTTTAAAGAAATTCCAACAGCTTTTGGTTGTTAAGAAGTTCCAATGGCTTTTGTGCATCAGCATATGTAGATAATTAACTTTAAAGCATTTGATAGATCTGAAAAAAGAATTTGCCTTTAAAGCTACAAGGAGGTTATCTGTATGTATATCTGAATATATATATATCTGAAACACCTTTTTCTCTGCCTAAGCTGCTAGGGAACAGCAGATACTGGAGAAGGAGAGAAGAGCAAAGCTTCAATATGAAAAGCAAGTGGAGGAACGATGGAGAAGACTGGAGGAACAGAGGCAGAGGGAGGAGCAGAAGAGAGCAGCTGTTGAAGAAAAACGGAGGCAAAAGCTTAAAGAGGAGGAGGTAAGGGCCACTGGGAGTCATGGCAGGGCAACTGTGCATGTTAGCGTTAACATAGCTGAATGTCGATGCATACTGCAGGTGCTTCTTTCTTTCATTGGCCCAGAGACATATGGGTATTACTTTGAGAGCTGGAACCACACATCACCACAACTATAAATACTACTCCACTACTGCTTGTACATCAAAAACATTTTCCAAAGTTTTTTTGTCTCCCGTTTTTTATCTGATCTCACAGAACAGTCTTCTATTTATACTAACATATCTGGGACTCCAGCTCCCACATGATAAAGCAACAGCATCCCAGATAGCTCTTACAGATCAGTGTTTTCATAAACTTGCAAGATTTTTCTTACTGATTTGTTTACATTGTCTGTGAAACTGAAGTGATATTTAGGAAATGTTTTTAAAGCAGTGAAGAACCTGGTCTTGATTTAAACTTGTAGCATAGAACAGAATTTATACTGAAATTAATTGCATCTTTTTTCTACTCTGTTTGCTGAGATTCTTTCCCTCTGAGTCCAATTTCTGATGCAGATTTCTGAACGCAGTATGTGTGTGTGTGTCTTCCGGCATGACATGTAGTACTGCTACTGCAACTAATAAAGAATTAATGATTTTTGGGAAAGGGGACGGTGGTTTAGAGAGGGGAAAAAAAAGCCAAGAGAAAATATTTCTTTAGTTTTTATATGAAAAGGCTATAGAAATCTGCAGTTATTAACTCCTTCACCTCCCAAGTTGATCAAAATGTGTTTGCAAAAGAGATGAAACATTTCCATGTGGGATCAGAATACAATACTTCTATTTTTTTTCCCTGTGTTTGATTTTTTTCACTGATTTACTGTAACCTGAAAAGAAAATCGTATCCTGCCATTTCTCTTTCACGTGTAACATACTGTTTGTGACTTCTGCATATTTGCCGAGAATTCTTTTTTAAATGTTTTGTCACGTGGATTGCTTCAAATTGTGTTAAGACAAATGACAAAAACAGGAACAAAGGCTTAGGAGACCTTCCATGGTAACATCATTGACCAGATATTCTCCTTCCCCAATACTTCCAGCTGTGATAACCTTTTGCAGCTAAGCAAAATTGTTCTTCTTTATGGGAGATACAGGGGGTAGTGGCAAATACAAACACATCAAAATCCATGTCCTTAGAAGTGGCACTGGAGGCAGGCAGGGTAGGGGAGAGCTTTAGGCAAAGTGAGCAATTTACCTGCTTTGCCTGCCTGCATGATTTGTGCTGGAGTAATTGGGGTGGGGGTTGTCAGAGATGAGTGAGGCTGTTCAGGTCAGACCCAAAGGTCTCTTCACTGAGGTGCCCCATCTCCCTTAATGGCCTTTTCTGCATTTACCCAGAGATGAATGTAGGAGGGAAGAGTAAGGATGGTGATGAAGCCGAGGCCCTAAGGGCATTTCAAGTTACTCACTGGTCATGAGTCATTCTGGACATTTGAGGCTGTCTTTACTGGAAGAGCCTTGAGCACGTATTTCCCACCTCTGTTGGTGATGCACCCTGGCCAGTGAGCTGGTACTCTGCAGCATGTGCTCAAGGTTTCTCTCTTTAAGACTGGTATACACTAGGTGGGGACTGGAGCACTGATTTTTTTTCCCCGCATATAAAGTGTCTGAAATGCCACGTAGGTTTTCTTCTGTGCTGCAAGTCTGCCTTATTGGTTGGTTTTTAGATCTTCCTTAGGTCTTTTTTTTTCTCTTTCTTTTTAACACAACAGATGGCAGTGCAGAATTTTGATAGGAACAGTTTGTATAAATCTCACTCTGAAAAAATTGTTGTTGTGTCTGTAGGAATTTGAAAGGTAAATGGCTATTATACCACAGCGAATTGTTTGCTTCCTACGTTACAGACTTCTCTGCTTGGCTATTTTGCATGCGAAGGACTTCTCAAAGAGGAAGCAACCAAAATTTATTTTGCTTGCTTTTTCTGCTTCCCCTGCCAGGGAAGAGGTAGTAATTTTAAAGTTTGCATTAATGGGATTTGGAGGTATTCTGGCAGAGTTGTTCTCTAGGGTGGCTGGAGCTTCTAATGGAGTGTGACTGAAGCGCTTCTGAATCCTTGGGCAGAAACTGAACAAATGCATCAGAAAATCATACTTCCACTGTCTACGTTGACCACACCTTTTGTATCAGGGGAAGTCTTCAGTAACAGCACCCCTCCCTCCATATTATTTTTAAAGCTGCCCCCTCCTTTAGGATTACCAGTCCCGGAGCCTTGAGGAAGGAGGTGTGGTGGTGTTTAGCAGCAGAAGGTATTAATGAGTTTCCTTTTAGTAGCAAGTAGCCAATGGAGTTGCAGGTAGATGAAGGAAAAGCTGGTCCTCATTTGCTTAAATTATTATTATTCTTTCCCCTTTTTCCATCTTAAAACTCTCATGTGCTTTGGAAATGCATTGCACTATGCACTCTATATTAGGAAGTCTGTTTAGTAGCAACATTCTTCTCTTTCTTGTATATTCCAAGATGTAATTTGAACACTGTTTGTATGGACCATGTCATGGGTAGAAGTGCAAATAAGAGTTATGACATCCATCTAATCGAAGATTTGCTTTTAATAAAGCCATCAGATTTTGTTAAACAGGAAATTGGTAAAATTAATACTGATCCTACTATAATATACTAAAATTTATCCAAACTGATACTAGTATAAAAAGGTAGACAAATCCAATCTGTTCCAGCACGCAAGCTCGATGTTAAATTGATAAGAACGTCTCACAGTCCTGGGGAGATTCTTTTTAGTTAGATTTTTGTTTTAGTGTGCATACATTATTTGTTGNATGTGGAATACCAGTACCAAAAATCATAAAACCATGACAATTTGAGAAAAAAAATGCACTTAAACACAAGATATAAAAATCTTAGAACAGCATAGTGTCAATTATTTAATTTTCCAACTGTAATGTGTGGAATTAATGTCTTTCAAACATTTTGTAGTCATTTATGTAGTGAGTGAAGTTCAGTTATGCAAGTAGTACAGAAATGTTGCTGTCAACTGATTGAGATTGCTATGTAAAAGCAGTCTACTGATTGCTGTGCAGTGGACGCATGGAGAAGAATTGAGTCCTTTTCCTAATAATGAGCATCCTCTCTTTTGCTCTCTGCTCCCCTTCTGCCATAACTGCTGCCCCAGCTCTCCACGTACAGTAACAGAGCCCTCTTTTGTCCTGTTTGTTTTCCTTAGATGCACGCACTCTTTTTCCATATAAATTTTATATACAACCATAATGTTAAATTGCTGGGAGTATAAATAAATTGTATTCGGAGGAGGTAGTTAAAAAACACTTTACAAATTTTAGAATTCATTCTTTAAATAGAAAATAACAGCTCTTGTTAGGTGGAAGAGGCATTCTAATAAAAGTGAGGCCAACTGATAGTATCAGGAAATAGCTACTTGCATGTGGTGCTGATGAATACATAAAGCAAAGAGGAAGAGTTTTTCCTCTCTGATCTTACACATGGCTCTTCTAGGTGTTTGTGTTGTAGGTATAAGGGAGAATGCTCTAGAATTACTGGCACAAGTTATTTTGACTCATATTTGTTTTGTTTTCACATTTATGTTATATCTTACGTAGACAAAAGAGGAGTACTTCAGTTAAATTATTTGTATACTTACAGTTTTTGCTTTTACTTTTAAAACTCAGGCAGTCAAAATTTGTTCTGTTGTTTAGTCTGAGTCATGAACATGCATGAATAACTATGGCTTTTGGAAAGTAACAGGTTTACTTTAGGTACTAGCAGTAGATGTCTCTCTTTTTATGGTGTTACTTGTTCTCAATTCAACCTCTGTGCAAAACTTGTCCAGTATGTGTGTGTGTGTATATATATATATATATAATTTTTTTTTTTTGAGGAAGTTAATTGCATCTCCAGTGCAGAGATTTTTCTGTCTATGGCATTAGAGTTCCTAAATGAGGGTCAGATAGTTTGGCTATGTCTTTAACGAGGTAATGTGCCTATAACATAGGAGGGTTTCTGTGCAGTGTTTGCTAATGAAGAAATGGTTTGTCTTGCTGTTTAGTGTTTGTCATAATTGAAAATTATTGGTATATCCATTGTTTATGTTGTGCTTCTCTGCATCCTTGTTATTGTCTTTGGCTTTCTAGTTCTAAAATTCAGTTTGGTGCTCATTTAAAATGTTTTTTAATAAGTCCTTCCTTTGTACAAAGGGTTTTCATATTGTTCTTTATCTAGCCTATATCTGCAGAGTTTCATTAAGCTTAATCATTATGTCCTATAGTGCTGTAATGAAAGGCTCTTTGCAAATGAAAATAAATGATCCTCTCCACATTGTGTAATTGAAGATTTCAACCTCAGAATGCGAGTGATATAAGCTTTCATATATGTATGAAAAATAGCCTTTCTTTAAGCTATTTCATCATCCATTCTATTTTATTTATAAGAACTACGTTTTTATAGTAGGTGCTGCGATTATATTTTGTGGTTTCAAACTAGAGAATATTGTTGGTACTTGCTCTGAGCAGTGTTAAAGAAAATCATTAATCGCGCAGATGAAACTTGTCTGCTGTCATACTGTATTTTTTTAATTAATGCATAAGAATGTTAATTAGGTTACAGGGGGATAAAAAGATTTTGTAAGATTGTATTTTAATGGAAAAGAATTGGGAGGGTCATTTTATGTTGAGTGTGGGTAGAAACATAAATTGGAGTAAAATGTCCAGTAGATAAAAGTAATGAAAAGAAGCTAACTGCAGAGAGCTGGTGCTGAAATAACAAGCTTGGAAAGCATAAGTACAGAAAAGGGACTGAAATAGAATGAAATTAATGTTGAAAAGTGTGAGGGTAAAAGTGGAATATGTGAACTTGAAATACCAAGCCAGCACACACAGATTTTAAATATGAAAATTTAATCACCAAATAGTAAGAAGGAAAGATCAGAGCAAACTACAGGAATACTAAGAGTGGAGGATTACTTCCAAGGTTACCTTTTTGCATCCAAAGTACAGACAAGAAGCAGTGGGATATTCAAAATACGCTGTTCTTTCCTGTGGTACTACAGAAAAGTCAGTGCTTTAGCTTTGTGATGCTTTGTATGCCCACTTAAGTGGGGAATAAAAGGACAATAAAAGGCAGATAACGCATTTACATGGTATGCCTGCCTGAACACAGATGATGCAGAAGGAATGAAAAAATGGGGGAGGGAGAAGCAGCTGCTTGATTTCAGCAGTCTTTGCCCAGTGTACCTGTGAGCTAAAGATAGAGAAGGAAGACAAAACTAAAGTGATCTCAGAACATCAGCTTCTGGATAACTGCTGTTAATGAAAGCCAGTGGCTGTAGACAGAATTACAGGAAGGTAACACAAATTTTGTAGATACTTGCTTAATTGTTCCCAACATGGTAGTTAATTGGAGGTGCCTGATGCTTGGGTCTGATCTTCTGAAGAAGCCCTGTTAGAGACTGCAGGCTCACCATCAGTGTGGAGACAATAGGAGACATGCTTTAACAAAGACTGACAATTTTTGAACTAAAATATGTCAGGGAAAGGGGAATGTAAGAACTGGACCAAAGTCATGAGTCAGTGAGAAGGAATAATCTGACCAGGAGATGCAGAAAGGTTTTCAATACAGTTGAGCTGAGTTGTCAAAAGAGCTTGGAGATCGTGCAAGGGAGTGGTAGCAATGGAAGGAGATCTGATGTAATCACAGAAACAGTGTTTCTGGAGTAAGAAACCTACATGAGCAAGAGTTTTAAGTGATCAGGGTGGGTATTTTGTGCTAAACAGGAAGAAGGTAGTAAATAATAGGACTGAGAATACTAAGAGCATCAAAGGGGTTAAAAACCAGTGGGGCAGCATTTGAGGCAGCAAGAGTGGGCTCATCTCTTATGGTTGGGATTGGATTGTCAGTGTGGGGGTGAAGAGTTTGCCAGATGTAAAAGAAAGGAGAAAGGTGTTAGGTGTTGGAATGGTGGATGGAGAAGAACCAGGGTTTATCAGCTTGAAAAGAGCAGGAGGAAACATGCGGAGATCCTTGCCACAATAAACCATAGATAAAGTGGTAGAGGGAGGAGATGGGAACAAAACCAAGTGAAGATCTATGAGACATAGGAGGTGGTGGAAATGAAGTATGACCTAGCTGTGAGTTAAACGTAGGGCAGTATCTGGGGAGAGAAGGAATCTTCTTTTTGTTCTTCCTCATCAGAAAATTCTAACCCTTCAAGCCATGGCGGGGAGCATGAGGGTGGAGGAAAAAAAGAAAGCTCAGTACAGGGTGATCACAGCATGTACTAAGAAAAATGCGCAAGAAGAGGAGAAGGGGAAAAAAAACCAAAAGCTCTTAGATGCATAGGCTATAAAGAAGGCAGTGTAAGAAAGGAGGGAGTTTCCTCAAAAATAAATAATTAACTAAGCCATCCTGCAAAGTAACCTACTTTGGGTTTGGAGTGATCATTTATCTGCGTGGCTAGGAGGAGCCACTGGCATTGCAGCAATTTAGCTGTGCTCAGAAAAGGATGGAAGAAATCCTGAGGTCTGCATAGACAAGAAGGAGTTAATGCTTGTCGAGCATTATTCTTATACAAATTAAGTCCAGAGCGCAGCAGCAGCAGCCTCACCAGCAGGAGCAGATGCTAGGCAGTGATGCAACCTGTGTTATTTACTTAGGCCTCTATAGTGACCTCAGTGGCTTGCAGACAAAGGATACACAGATCTGGAGGTAGGTAACATACTGATGCATTCTTTATTTAGTCCTTTTTCTTCTTTTGGGAACCAGCTCCTGTAAACATTTTGAGTGGAGCAACAGGGGAACAGCTCATTTTTTAGCTTATAGAGGGTTAAAAAAAAAAAACAAAAAAAATTTAATAAAGCTCTGAAGGAACTGGTTCAGTTTGGTTTCACTGATTTTGTACTGTTGTAACCAGGAACGTTTAGAAGCCATGATGCGTCGGTCCCTTGAACGCAGCCAGCAGCTGGAACAGAAGCAGAAGCGATGGTCGTGGGGAGGAGCACTGGCTGCAGGCTCAGGAGGGAGAGATGGTGAGTGAGAGAGGCTGCCTGCATTGCAGATCCTGAAGTGCAAAACGCGTGAGGCTGTGGAGATAGTGAGGATGATGCATTCTGTAGTTAGTGTGGTACTGCAGGGGCTGCCGCCTTGGGGCGTGAGGAGATGCTTTGTAATTGCTTGCCAGGCTTCCTCTCACTAACACTTTCTGGGAAGAAAGGTCACTCCTAACTTCAGGAATGCAGATCGTTTTAATCTGAGTCTGCTTTGAGGATGACAGATGCTAAAGTCAAAATTTGTGCTCTTTCTCCCTTACTTTCTTCCCCCGCGTTGTCCTCCCACGCACATGGTTAGAAAATTTAATATTCACCAAAGGGCTAAGTGCTGTCCAAACCTTGAAAAGATGATCTGTTATTGTTTGGTACTCCTAAAAACCTGATAGGAATTTCTGCATGGCTGTGCAGCATCTGCAGTTTAAAATAGCTTTGAGGTTTGTTTTTTTTTTCCTCCCACGTATTTTTTTGCTGTTGTGCTATTTGATTTGGCTTCAGAACAGATAATTTTTATTTCATAATCCGTCATATACTGCTTTTATATTTCAAAAGTATGCATGTTTTCTGTTTTAAATCATGGGATTTATTTAAATTGACCAGGTTTGAAGAGATTGTAGTCATAATAAAAAATATATCCATGGTTGGGTGATAACAAAATACCAAAGTTACTCTTTTTTAAACAGTATGTAAATATATTTAACTCTAAAATGGCAAACTGTTTCACAGGAAATTAAATACATATGATTAAAAAGAAAAGAGTCTTTCATGCATTGAGAAAGAAACCACATAGTCTTTGTGATGCAGTTTGTGCTTGATTCCACCTCCCCCAACTTATTCAGTAATTCTTTCACCTCTTTTTGCTCTGATCTCTCTGCTGTGTAGGTGAATCAGAAAATACCCCACCCCCTGTTCTAGGTTTAGCTGCCAACACCCTTCCTCCAGACCCCGTGACCTCTACTGCTCCTGCTGATTCCTTCAATGGTATTTCAGAGAATCACAGTACCATCATGTCTCGTTAATAACTGTTTTAATCACTGTAGTTCATCATCACTGATCTTGTCCTTCCTAACCACTGTTTTCTTATTATTTCAGTCTGATACTCTACAGCTTTACCCTTAGTTGATGCGGACCAAGTGTCTTTAAGTTGCTTTTAATTTTGCCATGGTGGAGCAGTGCATGCCTCACATTCCACAGTAGAGGCATCTCATGATTTTCCCACTAACTGTAGACTACTACAACTCAGATTCTCATTTTTTGTTAATTCTGTGGGCACTCTGTGTTTGTGTGTTTGCGTGTGTGTATAAATATATTACAGTTGAAAGGTACATCTGCAGGCTCTGTTTAAAAAAAAAATCACTGTGAGGAAAATATGTTAAGGAGATGGTATTTCATCAGAACAGCCCCTTTTTTCATATCAAGGGCCTTTTTCTGCAGTATTTTGAAAACGATCAAGCTTGGTGTAAGCAGCTGTGCTGTGTTTTCAACCTCTTGCAGTGGATTTTGGCAAAACTGGTCTCAGTAACAAACTCAAATAGTTGACTTTGAATAGGCGATCATATTTTGTTTTCTTTTGTGTTATTCGTTTTGTCATTGTTTAGTTATTTTTTATTCTCCTAAAAGGACTGTGAGAAGTAGATGAGTATTACAGGGTTAAAGGTGAATTGCATGTAGGATTTCTAGCTTTGATATCAAATGTACTTGGCATTTTAAAAACATAATGCAGCCTGTGCTTTAAGAAGTAGGATCCTCCTCTCCCAGGAGGAGAAGCCGGGCTTGGCTGTTCCTCCTGCAGGATGTTCCCTTTTTGGTTCTTGGGCCCATGCTCTTACAGAATTACTTTTTCTGTGCAAATAGGTTGTGCACGAGCAACAATTAGCACAAAAATTTTAGAGAGATTTGAGTTTGCGGCTGATGTAGCACAGTGGGATTGTACCCATACTTTAAAAAAGGGAATATAGAGAATGGTATTGTGTACAATGCAGTTGTAGGTGGAGGTAAATCCTGTGGACCCCACTGAGGTGAGGCTTTTGTGGGTGTCATAGTGAATACAGTAGCTTAGGGGCTGCAGGTCTGGAACCACGCATATGCCTTTAGCTGAAAGCATTTTTGTCTGAAAGAACAGAATTCAAATTCAAAAGATAAAACCTCTACTTTTCTGTACTTCTGAGCATTTCACAGTGATCATCATAGGGCAGTGCACAATGGTAACTGTTGAATAACATTTTTCTGTCATTCTGTTGGATAAATGGTGAGGTAGGAAATGGGTATTGTGCTCAAGCAGGCTGTCAAACAGTATTTCAGACAAAATAACAGGAAAAAAGCAACCAACAAGGATGGTACCAGAGAGCTGGTTTTTCCATTTTTTTTCTTCTTCTCGAGTACGAAAGTCTAACCAGTCACCAGCAGAGCAAGTGAGATCTCATTGTGTGAATGCACAAATGTTGATTTTTTCATTTCTATATTAGAGTAATACCTGAAGTCTAACCCGGCTTTTCCAGACTGAAAGTAGACAGCGGGTGGAGGAGGGAAGGTGAGGATCAGAGTCCCCGTGTATGCAGTTTGGGTTTCTAGGTAACTTTCTGCTTGTACTGTTATTATCCTCTGTTGGAATGGCTTCATTCAGCAGACGTTGATACGCAGTTATTTGCCTATGGCACTGTAAAGCATAGGCTGTTGTGTAACTGAAATGTTAAATTCACAAGCAGAAAAGTCACGTTCCAAAGTCTGTCCCCAAATGCTGGTCCTCTGGCAGTCAGAACACACGTACCTCAGGCCTTATTCAGTGCTGTGATCAGCGGCAGGGCCATGAGTACAAATGCAAGGTTAATTTTGGGAGTTGATTATCAACACTGTGATCCGAATACAAATATCTTCAATGCGTCTCTCTGCAGCATGTGACAAACTTTCAGCTTCTACAATGAACCTGCCAAAGCAAATGGAATCGCCAATCAGTAAGCGCCTCTCCTCCTCCACAGCGGCAATAACACATTCCCCCGACAGAGGCAAGTGAACATGCTGCTCTCCTGCCAGCAATAAACCCTCCTGCTTAAAGCAATTCTTCCCTGCAACTATCTGTGCAACTCTCTTATGTCTATTATTCAAAAGACATCAAACATGTAGGGGGTTGTGTGTTGAATTATTAATCTGAAATACAATCAAATAGTTGAGTAGTCTGTCCCAAGGCTGCGCTGCCTCGCTGGAGATCCTAGGTCAGAGACAAACACTGTGGGTTTTTTTTTTTTTTTAACTCTAGCAAACAGGGATGTGCTTGCTGTGACTGCAGCGTTTCCCATAATAGTACAGCTTGTGATTTTCCAGCCATGTAATGGAACCTACCAAAGTAGATGTGGCTGGACAGTAGGTATGGACTGCACCATTGGCAGCAGTACATCCATGAGCCTCTTGGGAGTCCTGTCTGGTGACCATAGTTCCTGAGCCCTTTAATTTGATTTGAAACTCTGATGCATGAGAAGCTCAGCAAAAGATGATTGTCTTGCAGGATTAGTGGTTACTGAACATTACTGAGAGAGCTTGGGGGATTTATCCTGCTGTAAACTCTTTTGGATCTCTTTCACTTGTTTTATCTTCTCACACCATCTTCTTTTTAACTGAGAAAAAAATACTGAAGGAAATGACAGTAAAGGCTTATTTCTAAACTGAAAAGAGAAAGTAAAATTGATTTCATTTCTGAGCTACTTACTGAAAACTCTCAGTAGCTTTGAGATTATTGCAATAGGTGGCTTTACTTGCATATAGTAAGAACATCTGTAGATATATTATTGATGCTTTTTTTTCTGTGGAGTAGAAAGGAATGCAGGCATATTGTGTAAGATTTATATAATGCAGTGAGACTGCACATTTTAAATGTGTTCCAACATGATTTACATGCTGGTCAGTAGCTGCGCTGTTAGACCAAATGTTTCACCTTTTCTGTCAAGGTAAAAAAGCAAACATTTCTCGTGCTGAGTCATGAAAGCCACCATTTTGCAGAATGAAATATTCTACTTTGTAAGAGCAAAATGCAGCGTAGGCTTAACCTTACTACATTTATTGTACAGGTTGAGAACTAATTCAAAGTGATAAAGGAACCAGAAACCATTTTTCAAAGGGAGTGAGAATTACTTAAAACTCAAACAGCTTAAGACTCTTTCATTTAATTTAATCATTCCATTGTTTTGTTTCTGTTATTTTAACGTAAAGTTTTACGTTGCATTTTAAGTTCTATTTTTATTTGCTCCCATCCTTCAGCTCACCGCATGCACCTTAGTCCAATGGAAAACTTTATTGTTTCTCGACTGCTGACTCCCACACAGTCATCTTTAGCCAGAAGCAGAAGTACCTTAATGCTTTCTGAGCAGTACAATAATCCAGGTAAAAATGTGAATTACTCACTTTGAAACCATTAAGGTATGTTTTTGATTGTGCTTGAGTAGCTGCTTAAAGAAATGGAATACTGTGAACCAAATGGTTATTTGTGTGGTAGCACAGAATAGACTGTTCTTGATAGCAGTGTATTGAAAAAGCACATCATCTTGTCTTTCTTGTTCTGAATGTCTCCTAATAAGAAAAACATAAAAACATAGTGGTTATGCAGATTTAAAATTAGAAAAAAAAAGATTTAATAAATCACACTGGTTTCAGTTTCAGTGATATGCTGAAAACTTTTCATTTTGAAACAGTTTTTTAGAGCAGTGTGTGACACATCTTGGCAAAACACGAGGATTTCACTGACACATTAATGTCATCTCCTTTTATACCCAAGTTGAATGTAGAACAAAATTCCCAGTGTACCGTTTGAGCCTTAACTATTTTTACTGGGTTTACAGTTCTTTACTGTTAAATCATTTTCTGTCTTCAGCTGTTTTTGTGTATGTGTATTTTTTGTATGTGTATCTATACATACAGAGTACAAACGGAGTTACATTTACTTAAAGGAAAGTAATAGATGTGCTGATTTGGAAGATACCCATTTGGAAGATACCCATTCCAGAAGTTATTCCTCTTCAAGAAGCTAAAAATTAGAGATGATAATTGCTGATCCTCTCAGTATGTGGCAGTCTTGGAAAATGAAGGTTTTATTAACAACTACAAAACTGATGTTTCCAGTCCTGCTTATACTAAATACAGGTCCTGAAGGACCTGTCTTTGAGCAGTTCCCCTTTAAAAGGTTATACCTGCACATGGTGTATGCAGAAACATGAAAGCATTATAGCTCTTTCTCAGTTTTATTCAAAAACAAAACAACAAGCACACATACACCTCCTTACAAAAGGAAACTTTTTTTTTTGTCAGACTGCCATCTTGATGACCAGTATTTTTGTATGTCATGATTGCAGGAGGCTCAGGTCCTGCATCTGTGCTTTTGTTGCAAGGCCTTGTAAAGATGAATTAGGCAGTAAGCATGCTTTCCTTTATGCAGTGCTTCTTTGTTGCAGTGAGTAGGGACATTGTTATGGAGCCACTCTGAAATGACCTCCCTTGTAGCTGCAGGAAGCAGAAGTGTTGCCATACAATACTTTGCCCATGAGAAAATTCCCAGTTTACTTACTGTTCAGGGAGGAGCTACTGCTACAACTGAACAAAAGCCAGCTCTAATCTAGGTCTATTTTATTTTGTTGAAAACGTTGAGGTGAATTTCTGGGATCACCTTACAGATGTTGCTTTCTGTGTTATCTTTGATTGATACTGCAGAAATCAATAGGGACGTTCTTTGTCCTTCTCTGGTCATCTTGCCTGTAAACTAACAACCTTATCTCTCTCTTCATCACAGGGTCTTTAAAGTAGCATGCTGGCATGTCTAACAGGGATGCCATTTGGCCTACAGGTCACCTTTTCCCTAAAGTGAAATTGGAGTGTGCATTGATTGTTTTGTCAGTAGTTGTCAGCAAAAAGGACTAGGGAGGATCTCTTGCTTAACGTGTACTTCTTTCAGTAGAAGTAATGTCCTGAACATGGAATAGGGTCCTCCCTTTTCACAATCACCTAGCATACTCTTGTGATTGTGTTTGGGTCAAAATTGCTCTGCTCCTGCACGTTCTGTAGGTTTAGAAATGAGAATCCTTGGTTTTATGACTCTTTTCTCAAAGGTAACGTGTTATTAATGTAACTCTAAGTCAAGACATTCAGATAAAGCTGAATTATGAGAGTTCAGTGAAATGTTTTTCTTACAGTTGAAGTAGAAATACCTTAAGCAGCAATCAAGTTTCTGAACATTTTTCTCATCATTCAGCAAACTTGCCAAGGTGCTAGAAAGTCATTTGAGGAAACCACGGGCCCAGTTAAGCTTGAAAGTGTGCAAAAAATGCATCATAAGAGATTTTACAGCATTGCCCCCAACTTAAAACAGTAAATTTCTCTCCTTCGTATTTGAGCGTAATTAACGTTTTTCCAATGCCAGTCTCCTTCTTGACTTACTTTGAATAACATAGGAATGCAAACTGTCACACGATTAAGATTTGTGCTCACTGCTTATTAGTGAAGTGGATGTTTTGTTGATAGTTTTATGTTTGTGAAAGTTTCATCTCAGCAATATGAATGAAAAGAGAAAAAACAGGAATAAAATATCCTTTTTTTTTTTTAAATCCTGTTCATATTGCGAAGTAAAAAAGAATATCCAGAAAGTGTTGCCCTGTAAACTGTATCTACCACTAATAACAATAACTGAAATACCTACAGCAGCATTTAGTGGTTTAAGCTTTTCTAAAAAGCAAACAAAACCAATCCTTGTGCTTTTGTCACCCTTCTGGTTTTTCGGTATTTGTTCAAATATCATCCAGCTGAAATTATGTGATTACTGCTTTTGTCATATGCAAAGGAACTGTGAGTTTTCAGAAGGGAAAAGAATTGCAGTCATAGTCAATTGATTCAAAAAGCATATGGATAAGAAAGCAGTGTATTAGAGATGATTAAAAAAAAACAACTATGAAACAACCCTGTAAAATGTTACTTTCAGTTGAGGCATTATTAGCAAATATGGGACCACAATGAATCTATTCCACAAAGTGATCTTTTTTTTGATAATTGGAAAACTTGGAAACAATCTTTGAACATTTTAACATAAAAGTATGCTGTTTTCTCCTCTCCCTTGCTTCCTCTGTCTGTGCTCCCTTTTGCTCTTGCTATTGTGCTATAACTCTTTAGTATTCCATATCTGTCCTCGTGTAGCACCAGCTAGTCCTCTAAAATCTCCCTACAAGCCTTCCCCCACCCGAAGTACAGACAGGA
Source organism: Odontophorus gujanensis (assembly GCA_013399175.1). Lineage (NCBI taxonomy): Eukaryota > Metazoa > Chordata > Aves > Galliformes > Odontophoridae > Odontophorus > Odontophorus gujanensis. The sequence goes on along the minus strand of VXAB01004335.1, from coordinate 595,220 downwards.
AGAAGGCGACCTCACCCTCCACTTCTGATGCCGGGAAAGGGGCAGCTGCAGGTGAAGTGACTCAGGTCAGTTTGGAGTATTTTTGATTTTACTTCTGCATAAACTGATGGGACTTTGTGTTGTTACCTTTCACTTTGCATCACTTTATTTTATGACTCTCTATTTTATAAGAAACAGTAAGAAAGTAAGACTTTGGCTTTGTAACGTTTTGATGCCTTCCTCCTGCCGGAAATCACTGTTAACCAGGGGTATCAAGAACAGCAACGCCTTTATTTTGAGGGAGCTGAGAAGTGTGGACTTCTGGGAGTGGGGATGACAAACAGGATTTTTCTGTATAAGTCAGTCCAGTCACGATGGTTAACTAGCAAGCTTCACATATTTTGTAAACTTGACAAAATTATTGGCAATACCTGTTTTCTACGCAAATTGCTTAACTCTCCCTGTAGACGTTTTAGATGCTGTTTGCGTATAAGTCATGTGTTTGATCTGCTGTAGTTTCCAGAAAAGTAAAGGCAAGTCATTCACCTTCATTCAGTCTACACAATGAAAGATAAGTTCTAGAAAACTTACGTTAGGGCTGTGAGTTTATGTTTTATAAAATCCTGTATCTTCCAGTAGTTCATACTAAGATAGGAGGGTTTGTACCATCTGAACTGGATGCAAGAGAGATGACCAGAGCTGGGAGTTGAAGGTTTGCATGATTCATGCTGTTAATACCCAGCAGCATTTATATGAGATGCCTGCTTGTGCTACTGACTGTGTCTGAGAGACCGTACAGTAAGGTCTGGATTGTTTTGAAAACTCTACTCAGTACTATTCTCAGCCCTCCACCAAGAGCTCTTGGAGAGGAACACTCAGATATGACTTTCCTTATTTGCTCCTTGTTTACTATATTAATGCAAGACTTGACTTATTTTTAATGTGTATGGGAAGAAAATGCACCTCACTTGTGAGCTGCCGTTTAAAAATTGTTGAGAAAGTATGTTATATGAATCCGTTCATATATCATTTTGAAGTATTGCTCCTAATTACATAAATTAAAATGAATGGTGTTTCTAGACTGAGAAAATAAAGAAAGAGAAGCGACCCGCCACACCTGGTTCATCATCTGGTATGGGATCTCCTCTCAGAAGGTCTGATTCTCCTGCTGCTATGTCCAGAAGATCCGCCTCACCTGCCACACCTAAGTATGTATTTCTGATTAGCGACCTAATACGCTCTGCTCTTCTTTTAATCTACAAAGAATACGTAGATCCCTGAAGAACTGCCTTTGTAGGGTTGTGTTGAAAACGGTCTCCTTTGTCTGCTTACACATATTATTTTCTGTTTGAACCTGGCTATATTCCGAACCAGTCTGATCTTTCTCATAAATTTCTTCTGCTTCAAAAGCCAGCTAGTGTTCCTTCTTTGCCACAGCTCTGAGCGCACAATCATTTAGTAGAGGAGTGATTTTGTGTGATTTTTGATTGGAGGAGTGATTTTGTGTGTGATTCTGGTGTGAGGCAAAATGTGCGAAATAATCTGACTCTGGACATCCTTTCTGTTTTAGACATCCCCTTGTGTGCAACTGTGAAATTGCAGTTCTTGGTTCATGTTATGGGCCACAAGTGTACAAACTTTCAATATTATGTCCAGAATGTTATCACATTCTGAACTGCGTAAATTTTGTATAATGTAACGATATGGAATGTTAATGACAGGCAGCTTTGTCATTAAAATGTTGAGTGCATCATTGTACAGCAGATGCTCCACAATGCACAGAGAAAAGCTCAAGCAATACAAATGTGTATTATTCTGTAAGTTGTCAATATTCCCTGTTCAGAATGCATTTTTCAGTTCAGTCAACCAGTATAAGAGACATTGCTAGAAATGTGTAAAATTAAAACAAAATGATTGGTGAGAAAGGGACTGCTGAGAGTGAAGTTGCTGAAGGACAGTTGCTGAAAATGTTGGCATAGCTCATTCTTGAGACATCGTTATGGGAGAGGAGGAAAAAAGATGTGGTCAAATGAACAAACAGATGCTTAGTGCTCCATGAAAAACACGTGGCTAGTCTTAATTTATAGAATTAATTTCCATAAAAGGTTAAGCAAAGAATTAGGGTTCTTTCTTTTTCATTTTCTTTTTCCCCCAGAGATGCAAATTCTGAAAAACTTTTTATAGGAAAATGTTTTCATGCATATAAGGAATATAGACTCTGCTTTGTAGAGGAAGAAGCAGGTGCTGTGTGGAAGAATTAAGATGCCTGCTATGGGTTTCTATGTGATTATACAGGCGGAAAGTTATCCCCTTTTCCACTCCCTCTCCTCCTTAAGAGAGTCTTATTCTGGCCACTGCTACAAATGGATTATTGAGCATTTAATCTTAACATGGCCCAATTAGAATGCACTCCTTGACCTTATGAGTGTTACACCAAATGGACTTTAAATCCATGTTAGTTACCGGCTGCAGAAAGACACTTCTGCTGTAGCACTCCTCAGATCAATCAAAAAACATCCTGATCACTATACTTGAATATTATATGCAGATGATGATCTGGCTAGTCAGTAGATTTAAATATAGGAACTGTCTTTTAGACTGTATTACCTTAGCTTCTCCTTTAAAGTTAAAAGGGGCTTAAGAATAATTTTAATGCAGTTGATTATCTATACAAATATTCATTCTCATTGCAAACCTGACAGTCTTTTCCAAGTTCAGTTTTTCTCCATCCAGCACATTATACAGCCATGTGGAAGAGATAAGAATATGTATTCAACAGCATCAGTAGTTCGTAATACTGCATAGCCCCTTAACTTTGAAAGCTGTTGAGTAAAGAATCAAGTGTGGGCAATGATTTAGGTGGTAGTTAGCTGTATGCATTTTTCTTCTTTAAAATATGTGGCTCAAGTTTCCAGTTTGCTTGGTATTGTTTTAGCTATTAGATATTTTCAGTTGTCATCTTGGTTTGTGAGTGGTAGTTGCATGTCTTCTTTCTATCTTATTTATTAATTAAAAAGTTTTCTTTGTCATGGTAGGCTCAAACGAGACTACAAAGCTGTAACCTAAACCGAGACAGTGACTGATGGCAGGGTAGATTTGCAGTAAGTATTTAAACAGATGTTTGTGAAAGTACAAATTTCAGTGAGAAAGAAAGAGAGAAAATTAAAAAAAGAGATCTGTGCAAAATGTAACATCCAAGAAAAATTTGTAAGCAAATGCTGACCTCAGAAGGAGAGAGAAGGAAATATGTATGTTAAGGAGTAGGAATACTTATAAGCAAGGAAGGAATTGAAATGATAGCAAAATCTGTCTGTTATCAAGGAGTGCCACACAAGTAAGAAGTATGAAAGTATTGCTTTGAATGCAGTATAGATCAGTTGACTGTGATGGCTGTTAGTGGGTTAGAGCTGGGAAAATAGAGCATGTTCTTTACAATTTATTTACTTTTTAAATTAAACTGTTACTGTTGGATTCTGATGGTATAAAATGCTTCTATTCTACAGAGCTTTTACTCAGTCGATAATAACTGGAATTTTGTGTGAGTTTTATTTTTCCTGATTGTTTCACCTTCAAAGATCCATACACTAATCCGTTTATTCTTGCAGCATCCCTCAGAGGGATAGGTAAGTGTCCTGTCTTACAGATTGACAAAGCAATAAAGCCTGTGTCCTTCACATGTCTTTGGGCAAATAGTCCCTTTGAAATCAATGGGACTTGACTGAATCAAGGAAGTAGGGTTTAGTTTTAAGTGCCTTCAGATAAGCTACAGTGAATAAAAATGGAAAGCTCTGACAAGACTCTACATTAGGTTATTTTGCCAAACCATTATCTCACTTATGTGAGAAGGAGTAAAAGGGAGGGGGAGGGGAGATGGGAATGCAGCTCTGCTCCTCCTCATTTGTTTCCAGCTCCTGGTTTGTACCACTGTCCTCTGCTGACAGTTGCGCTAAGTGAACCCGTAACTTGGTTCCTTCGGGCAATGTTCCACTGCAGCCACTGGGACATTGCTTTGACTTCAAAATACATGAGGGCAATCAAATTACAGAATAGTGATTAAATATGCATGTACATTAGAACAAAAATACCCAGATCTTAAAAAGTTTTAAAAATGGCCAATTGGAAAGACGTGTATTTTTGTGGTGAACCCCTCACAGAAGGAGCTTCTGTGTCACTGGCTTAGCCAGCTTTAAATTTTTATTTGATACCTACTACATTTCTTTTTCTCAGTCTTTGTTTTGCATTGGAAAGATAACGATGATAAAATGGTGGATTATTCTGAGTTCTTCAGCAGCAGCTGACCTACAGGATGGGCCAGCTGGAGGTTTTGAGAGCACTGGTAATAATGGAACTATCAAATGAAATGGTAATATTCAATAGACCTGTTCCGAGTTTGTACTCTTTTAAGGAATCTGAAAGAGAAATGAATCTGTCCCTGGCTAGAAAAGATGATAACTGAGAGTAAAATAAAATGCTTTTGAGAAAATATCACAGATGAAAGAGCAAAAACATCAGAACCCAGGAACGCTGTTTTGATCAGAGCAGTCTCAGGAAGTTTGAGAACATGAAAGTTGTCAGTATGGTTCCAGCAGAGCTTTTGTCAATTAATAGATGGGGGGATGGAAATGCAGCACTGCTTTGCTGCTGAGCTCTCATTTAAAGTTAGCCTGCTTAAATGGTGTAACCAATGACCTGTCACATACCTGGCTTTTGAAGAAAGCACGCTGTTCTGTCTTGCTGCTTATGATCAAAATTGGATATGACCTCTGACTTGTGTTGTACTCTGTGTACTTTACTTTGTGTGCTTAGCTAAAGTAAGCTCTGAACTCCTCTTCTGCTATTCCTAAGACATTCTTCTGCTGTATGGGCTACTGCTGCCTCTCTTCAATTGAAATAAAAGCCACCATAATTTAAGCACCAGTGGATCCTCAGACCCGATAGAGATTTTATGCAGTGTGTTTAGGGGTCATGATGTGAATGGCTCCTTATCAGCTGTTACCATCAACATGGGGATGAGAGGAGAAAACTGAGACTTCTTGTTGGGAAGAAGAGGCTTCCTGTGCTTCTGCATCTGCCTGTAAAATCTGGTGACTTAGAGGAGCTAGCTTTAAGACAGCTGATGTGCTACCACTTCTTGGATTTTGAAGAATCTCCTTCAATTAATCAACCTTCATTGTGTATGCTTCCTGTATTCCTGTAGCATTTAGTTACATCCCCTTTCATTCATCCAGAGCCAAAACTACTTTTAAAATCTAACTAGACCCCTGTACACGCATGTACCCGTTTGCCTTAATGATCCTATTTTCTGTCTTCACAATCAAGTTTGTCCCTTTCTGGCAAAAAGTAGCATCAATCTGAATACTAGTAGAAGGAAATCTTCCAGTATCAATTCTGCCCATGTTAAGGAATGTTAAAGATGCTAAGTTGGCAATATGTTTAAATACAAGGGAGAAAGACAGTGCTCATTTAATGATTTCTACTGACATTGCGTAAATGATACAAAACTTCTGAAGGAAAAAAGATTTTTATTCCTAATGGGCTTTCTTAGCTTTTAGCTCTTCATGCTTTGCTGCTGCTGTCCTTGCAGTAAGTCAGCTTTAAATGCTTCTCCCTTTTAGTTGCTTTAAAACAAGTAAAGTCATACTTGTTCTTATTGCCAAAGAGTTGTAAGAAAAAAAATCTTGTAGATCTTAAAGTTCAAAGGTATTTTACTCAGTGTATCTATCCACCAACAAGTTGTATGGTGCTCTAATTCCTCTGCAGTCCAGGACTTATAGCTGTCATGGCTAGATTCCTTCCTAGCAGCTTCTTTAATTTGATTGTCATATCTTTATTAGAGAACAATTATGTCTGTGCTTCTACTGAGAATGAGTCAGACTTAATTATGACTATTTTACTCTTCCTGTCACAACAAGTTAAGTAAAAAGCAGTGTAGGAAATACGTGGTGAAGTCAGGAATGTAAAAGACCACAAGAAGGAACTATGCTTTGAGAACCTGTCTGATTGGCAAGAAGCATTCTTTGTGCTCTGCAGAAGGATAAAAAAGTCAGTTTGCTTCCTGTTTATATGTTATACTTATATGAAATGGTATGATGGTGAGGCACACATGTGAGACCTATATGTATGTATATAGGTAGGGACTTTGAAATCTGTGCCTTTAGGAAGGCTTGGGAATCCATCTATATCCCATAGAGAAAAGTAAAGACAGACTAACACCAAGCAGTGTTGCCAGCTTCTCTCATTGCTGTTCATTATAGGATCTGGAAACACTGACTCATCTTTCTTTATCTTCCAAAGCCTGTCTTTGTCAAGGAGCAGCAGGAGTGGGCAGCCTTGCCAGGCAGGGCAATCCAGGAGCTATTGGTGGCTGCGGGGACCGCACACACTGGACCCCATCCCACAGCACCCAGGACAGGTGACAGAGGCCTATCAAATTAATGTGACCAGGGTCCAACAGGAGTCCAACGATAGCCAGCAAAGGCTCTCACAATTACTTGGGTCCAAGGACAAACCAGGACCTCAGGATCACTGGAATGCAAGGAAGGGCAACTTAGCCAAGGAAAAGGAGCAGCACTGAGGATGTGGGTTTACAGGGAGTCACTGTGCCTGAGGGCAGAGGATACCTGAGCTGAACTTTGGATTTAATTGAGTGTTGCTGTGCCACCAGGCCAGGGGCACTTCACAGGAACGAGAGAGTGCAGGCAGCGTGGTGCTCTGCAATCTTTTCCTCCTCACAAATTGAGCACCTTTAAATGAACTCCCTATAGTCTGTTATCTCAGCCTCTTTTATTATGGTAGAAAAGCACCCTTTATTTTCCTGAGCTCATTAATTGAGAGTGAGTTGAAAGACTTGTGATTTTCATTGTCTGCTCTGTAATGCAAATCCTGTGCCAGTTGTAATAGTCTCTGGCCACACAATACTATAATCTAAACAAAACTTTGCAATCTCATCTGTTAATTTCCATCCGTTGTCCATACTTTTCATGTGTGTGGTCTACCAGAGTGAGTGTATAGTCCAGAAAATATGCTGTAGTATCTGAAACTGTGTGTTGTGCAGATTAAAAAAGCGATAAGAAATAATACATGTAATTATATATTCATAAGGAAGGTTAAAACTGCTTGTGTAATGCTCTCTTTAATGTAGGATTGTTTCTTCTAATGAGACTCGCATAAATCACTTTTTTTTTCAGATTGTAATCTCTTTAACCTCCATAATATTAAGCCATGCAGCCCAGCTCTTCTAAACATTAGAAGTATTTAGTTCTTGTTACTGGTATTAAAAAAATAATTAATGGTGTTTGTGTATGGTTTTATGTTTCCTTGTAATCTCTTATGCACTGAAAATATTTGCACATTACCAACTGACCTTACCCTCTAACTATGCCAGAACTGATTTCAGGGTTGTCACTTGATCTGAAGTATGCAGAGCCAAACAAGATATCGACAGCACTGCTGCTGTGCCCTGCCATCACTACTAGAGCAGCTTTTAGCCTTGGGACCACTGTTCTGGTGCTGATGAAAGCACCAGCTGAACCAGTAGAGCAGACTGGAATGGTTTGTTCAGTTCTGTCTTTTGTAGTACTCAACTTTGCTTCAGAATGTGGTAATAACTGCTCATAACTTTACTTTAAGTATTGAGATGGGCTTCTGAATACAGTAGAGTAGACAAGGTGATTATGGATTGGCTGTTAGGAAAATTGGTTTTAGGCTGTCCATGACTACTTCTGTACAACTTGGATGGTATTATTGGTCTTATTATATGAGTCAGTAACCATTTGAACTTGCTTGCCAGTTCCCTGCATTTCAGATTCTGATTGCTTGCATCAGGGTAGATTCTGTACAGCGTTGTGCAAAAAAAAACCTGATACTCCAATGTAATCAGACACAAGAAGGAAGGAGAATGATATTTGTAAAGATGGAACTTGATTCCAAGTTTTACCATGTATAGACTGTTCTCGTTTTTGTTTTTGCTCCTCAGGGCAGTTGCAAAGACTTATCCTCAGTCTCCAAAAAATGCCAAACAATATCCATCTTCTCCTGTGAAGCATCGTGCCACTTCTAATCTCAACCACGAAACTCCTAAAAAGAAAGCAGATAAAGAGAAGGAAAACATCAGTCATCAAAAATCACCAGGAGCACGTGCTGAAGAGGCAGGCCAGGTGGCTCCTGAGAAGCATGCTCCTGCTGCAGGAAAGCCTGAAAGTAGTGAAGGTGAGCTTTTCTAAAAGAACACATTGTGAAGTATTGTGGGCCCGTGAGGATTTCAAACAGCAGTGAACTGTTCTTTTTTTATGAAGCTCCTTGACCATGGATTTATGCATATGTATGAAAGTACACATTGGAAGCTGCTATGTATGGTTTTCACCTGGGTTATCCACGTATGAAAAATGTCAGTTAATGAGAATGTCGGAATACGGGGATAACCCTCACCTATGCCACATTCTGTCTACTGAAAAATGCTGATGAGGAGAGCAAAAGTGTCACCACAGCATGAACCAGGCTCCTATTTTAGCTACTATGCCAGTGAGTAAGCGCTGGACACTTTCTCAGTTCCTTCTCTAACTTTCCACCCTTGGTCATCTTCTCCTAGGAAAGATCACGGCAGGAACAACTGATGCAGAAGAAGCTTCAAAAATTCTAGCTGAAAAAAGAAGGCAGGCCCGCCTGCAGAAAGAGCAAGAGGAGAAGGAGAGACAGGAACGAGAAGAACGGGAGAGGTATCTCTATTGATTGGTGAAAGTTATTAGCTAATAATATAACCTGCATCACTGAAGCTGCGTGAAAATGGTATTTTTAGAATCAAGATAGGAGCTTACATTTAAGTGATAGTATCTTTAAATTTGTACTCGTAGTTGGTTAGTGTTATTTGCAGTCCTTACAACTAGAGAAGTTTGAAAATAATAATTGTGCTCCTTCAAGAAGCCTGAAGAAACTGTCACCCGCACCCACATCCTTAGGTATGTCCAGTCTGCAGTATACAGTACACTGTAAAAGTATATGAGGTAGTTTTAAATTGACTGGTTCACATAGAACTAACAGTATACGCCTTAAACAGCAAGGCTTATATTATTCAAAACATTACCTTGAAGTTTTTCTCCCTGCCCAACCCTATCGTGGGCAATTGAGGGTTTTAAGAGTGTGGGCACACGGAGGGTTGTTGTGTCTAAACAGTGCATTTCTGGCTCTGTTTCAGAAGCAAGCCTTTGGGTTGTTCTTCATGCTGGTTGCACAAATCATGCCTTCAGTCACTACTAAAGCACTGACTGTCCATTTATAGAGGGAACTGTGTCTGTTACTGAGAATGTGGGGGGAAAAAAATCACAAGTGTCTGCGAGCTTGACCTGATGGAAATATTTCCTACATCTCCAATATGCAAGGATAAGAATGATCAGTTGTCAAAACAGCTCTTGAATCTGATAGCAAAGAAGCTGCTCCTTAGTAGGCCTGTGAACAGCTCAGGTGGGATAGGTAGACCCATTTTTTGAGCACCTTGCTGTGTTTTGTGGATTCTGTTTGCTGCTACTCATCTAATCTGTTTATCTTCAGCTAAAAGGAAGGACAGAAGTATATGCTTGTTTATAGATTCCAGTATTCTGGGAGTTAAGTACAGAGGAGGAGGGATTTTTTTTTGTTTTAATTGAAACTTATTTATGAACATTATTTATATTCTATTGGAAATTAGATTGGAAATGTTTCATTTTTTCTTTTTTTTCTGCTTTTTTAATGGGAAAGTATAATTTCCATGAGGTATTTTATGCAATAAATTAAAAAAGGAATTAAAACTTTGATGTTAACCTGAATTTCAGGCATGTGCTCAACCTCTTAGTTGTACTGTTGGTATTTTTCATGAAAGTGTGCGCTGACACATAGTTACTTAATGCTCATTGTATACCATATGTACTGTGGGATTCATGCTAAACAAAAGGAAACCTTCTAAACATACCTGTGTTTTTTCTTTTTGCAGGCTTGAAAGAGAAGAACAGAAGAGAAAGGCAGAAGAAGAAAGACTTCGTCTTGAAGAAGAGGCTCGTAAGAGAGAAGAGGAAAGACGACGTGAAGAAGCAGCAGCTAGGAAAAAGGCAGAAGAGGAAGCCAAGAGAAAAGCTGAGGAAGAACAAATGCTGAAAGAAAAGCAAGAAAAAGAGCTCCAAGCCAAACTTGAGAAACAGGTATCATCTCAAACACAAATGTATATGTATATTTATATATATACACATATAAATGAAGTATTTTATGCTATATAGTAATCAAACTGAAATGAATAATTGACCTATTGTATTTTACACATTCTGATTAGAGGGAAGAAGCAGAAATCAAAGCCCGTGAGGCAGCTGAGCAACTTCGTCTTGAAAGGGAACAAATCATGCAGCAAATTGAGCAGGAAAGACTGGAGCGGAAGAAGGTAGATATCTGTGCCTCATTTAAGATGATTATTTCATTTCTTATTTAAATATGTAACCCAAAAAGTACCTAGTAGTATCCAGAAACAGTAATAATCTGAGAGGATTACAAACTGATATTTATGATGAATTTCATATTTGTTTCTTGCAAGTTAGGGGAACATCTACATCGGGATTTGTGGTAAAGTGGAACTGCCTGAGGCAAACGACTTTGTGCAAAGCAAGGAAAAAAACACAGAATTAGCCTGTACCCACAAGGTTAAATGCCAGAGACGAACAGAGAATGGCATGCCAAGGCAAATGTGCATTGCCACCCAACCCAGGACATCACAGGCTCTTCAGGAACATGAGTGACATTGTTTTAAAACTTACTCAACAAAAGCTCAGTGTTATTAATTTAGGAACTGAATGAGATTAACAAGCAGGTTTCCTCCCACCTGGCTTGTCTCTGGTTACATCGTGCAGAGGCAGCAGAGCTGTCTACCACAATTTTTGCACAGTAAATGGCTGGAACTGCATAGCTTTACATACAGCTCTGTGGCAAGGGAGAACAGCTGCAGAGCTGCTGAGCCTCTTCCTAGTTATGGAAGATCCTTCCATATATGTTATTCCAATGCGTTATTTTTAACTGTTTACCACTGAGCTGGAAACGTGTTGCTGTTGTAGATTGGAATACCAAAGCAAAATGCCTTTACATGTGAAATAGTTTCCTTTCACAGTAGTGCAAAGAAGCAAGGCTAGTTGGAACAGTTTGTTGTTGTTTTTTAATGAACAAAGAAGACGAAAAGGGTTTTAGGGTAACACCTTACTGAACTCCAGCAAGAGTAATTTCAGATACTTCATTCTACTCCTCCATTCCAAAAAACCTGCTTTTTAAAGCAACTGTTTGGGAAATAGGAAAGGCAGCTAGATCTAATAGCTGTTGGTTTGTTGTTGTTTGTTTGTTTTTTTAAATCTCTTGTTCCAAAGCTGAGCACAACTCAAATCTGCCAACACCTTATATTTAAAACGTTTGTCTGTAAATTGCATCCAGTGAGAAGGTCACGTTTTGTGAGCCCTGATACTGAAAGCCAGCTCCCAGCTGCTTTCTTCCCTTTTGTTTTATCTTTCTTATCTATTCTCACTTTTTCAGGACAGCTGGGGATGATGTCACTATAAGACTTTTCCTGACTTTTTTTCCTCCTTTATCAGTCTTGTGTTAAATAATCTGCCTGCCTTCTCATCCCCCAATTTATTTTGATTTCTAGAGAATAGATGAAATAATGAAGAGAACAAGGAGGAGTGAAACGCCAGAAATAAAGGTATGAAACTGTGTGATTTTAGGGTTTGCTTTGTCTTTAGTAACTGTCGTGTGAAAATTAAACCCTAGCTTTTTCCATTATAGTACTCTCTACATCCAAGTTTTAGGTGTGTTTTAGAGCTGAGAATGTCTTGCTGCTATTGTTGTGTCTCTGTGTAGCAGTGACACAGCTTTTTATGCAGCTGTTGTAGGTGTACCTCCTTCCATGCCCAGCGAGGTGTGAGGGGCCCATCCCATGTTTGTGGTAGTGAAAACTGCAGCTGTAGTGTTTGTTGTTGTGATATCTTCTGCTTTGTACCAGCCAGTGAACGTAGTTACTGAGCTTTCCATGTAGGCCCACCAGGACTGTAGGTTTTGAGAATAAGGCAGTTTTTTTCCAGCTGGGAAGTGATGGACAGTTAAGATTTCACTTTATATTGTAAGTTTTCTACTGAAAAACTGTTCCTTCAGTTACTTTCAGAGGATGTTTTTTTTTTTCTGAAGTTAAAATACAAATAATAATAATAATAAAAATCCTATGCCCAATATGAAATGACAAAAGTCTTCTACTGCTGATGAACTTTGACCACCCCCCAGGCCCTGAGCAACGCCACATTTTGAGCACAGTCACTTCCATGAAGTTTACACTACTTTGTCTAATGTACTTGATTTGTTACTTGACTGCAGAAGGATGAACCCAAACTGGAGATACCATCAACTTTGAATGTGGAAAAGCAACCAAAAGCCCTTGTTCTTAACCAACCAGGTAAAACTTAACATGTTTTTCTTACCTATTTTCCTAGCTCGTTCCTGTCAGAGTTTTGCTTTGATAGAGCACTGTGCTCTTAGTTTTTCTCTAGAAAAGAATAGTTAGGTTTGTGTCAGTCACAAATATTAGACACTGGAGACTCACTGTGAGATTTCATTTTGCCATATAAGCAGAAGAATGGTTGTCCTCTATTTAGTGCCTAACATAGCATTTCTATAAATGAGAAGTTCCAGTCTGCTGATTGGTTTGCCGGCTGCAACCTGCATTTGAGTTTTGTAGGTAAAATTTTTTTTGGCTCACAACCAAGCTTGCAAGCTTTTTTTAGAATTGCTCTGAATCTCACTAGATGAAAATAAGATCTAATTTGGCTTGATGAAAACAGCATACATATTTTAAGCAAAAATTAAAAAACTATATCTGTGGCATTTATCTATATATTGGTTACTTCCCTAGTTTAAGGCTTTTAGCACATGACAAAAAAGATGATCCATCCTCTTTCTGTTTCATTATATTCAAAAAATGCAGAGTAAAGCATGATTTTAGAGCAGAAAGGAAGATTTAAAATATAATACAATTAGTCGAAGATGAAACTGAATCCCACTGCATTTTCAGCCCTCCTTTCTTCTCTGCAATTTAAAAGCATTTGTGATGTATTAAAAATGATTAAATAAAGATATTGCTCCTGTCATAATTTCTAACCTTGCTTTATAGAGATCAATGGGCTGGCAACCTGCCTGAAAAGTAAAAGCTTAGAGAGTGCTACCTCTGTAGTACCTTCCCAAGATGTGGTAGCTAATGGTCTAAAGTCAGTCCCAGGACTTGTTCAACTGGACGCTGTAGATGGGAAATCTAACAGCATGGAAGATTCAGCAGATGAGGTTCAGTCTATGGATGTGAGGTACAGACTATATCTACCAATAGAAATTGTGAAACTAGAAACACACTCTTCCCTGCTTCATTTGCTGTTACTCCTTTACTTCTTCCCAACCCCACAACATGGGGAGCAATGTGGTGTCAACGGTGGCATGTTCCAAATCTGTCAAGATGCAAAGCGGTTGTTTCAGACAAGAGCTTGAACTTCATATCACTACAGGGGAATATAAAAATCTTCCTATTGCTCTTACTTACAGATCCTATACAAATTTCTCCAAACCTTTCAGATAATTCCCAAAATCCAGAATGTCATACTGTGAAAGTAACTTTTGTAGATATTGTTCAGATGCCACCGTTCATTTTTTGTTTGTACCAAGACTGCATAGCTATGATGCACAAGCTTTTATCTGTCCCTACAAACAGAATAAAGAAAATTAGGCTCTTAAAATTGTAACTGTTTAACTGGAACAAGTCTGTGGAAATCAGTAAGTAACATCCTATATATTAAATACTGTTGGGTTTTGATGGAAGGATCTGCAGGAAACAAATGAAACTGGTGATTTAAGGCTGCTATGGGAAAATTAGCTCAGAATTTTAATCATGGAATTTTTACACTACATTTCTTGAATCAACAAGCCAAATTGACTTAACTTCTACTGCATAAGTACTTCAGTAAATATGTATAAATACATAAGAAGAGCACTACTGGGACAGGCCAAAAGTTCTTTTAGCCCGTTGTTCTATTAAGCATCAGTTGGAAAAAGTGGCTGGGGAGAGCACCTGTGCCAACCACTTAGTGCATTCCAAAACCACACAGAGGTGTTCTGATAGAGATGTTGGAAGGTCCAGGTTCTCCCTGTCCTGCCTAATATCTGCTGATTAACCCATTCCCCATGAGTTTATCTATCTCCTTTTTCAACCTGCTGATGTTACTTGCTTCCACAACCTCATCTGGCAGCAGATTCTACAGCTCAGCCCCACTGAGGTAAATTATATTCTTTGATCTGTGTTAACTCCAATCTCTTACTAGTGTCACTGTACCACCAAGGTCCAGTGTTAATGGAGTTGATGCACAATAGTTCTGCCCTCACCTCAGCCACCAGATGGTCGTAGGAATCTTAGTACAACTCTCCCTCTGACTTTTCTTCTCCAAACTGAAATGTCCTTGCCTTTATAGTCTCTGCAAAGCATCAGCTGGTTGCAGTACTTCTTAATTTAAATTCTGGATTTCTGTGTCTGAAGTATGTCATATGGTATTAAGAAATAGATTTTTATTTAACTTGTGAAATGCAAGTGCTGTAAGTATATGCATGCATGTTCAGACAATAATTTGTAAGGTGCAATTAAGTGATAACAGAAAGATGCAGGTGCTTTTGGGAGTCAGTAAATTCAGTTCAGTAAACTATTAGAAATGTGGGTTTTAGGAGATGAATGTTCATGTCACAGAAGTACCACAAACCTTAATTGTTAAGAAATACAGATTAAGTATGACTTTTCATCCTGAACAGAGTAATCTTTTCTTTGTTTGTTTGATTTGGGACATATTCCAGGTAAAAGCTTGCTGCAGTTGGCCTTAAGATAAGTAGTATTTCTTGAATGGTCAAAGATTAATTTGTTGGGTAATGAAAATTTACGCAGCTGTTATTCTGCATCTTCTTTTCATATATCTTTTTATAGCCCTGTTTCAAAAGAAGAACTTATCTCTATCCCTGAATATTCACCCATGAATGAACTCATGCCCGGTGTTTCTTTTGACCAAAATGGGACAAGCAATGCCAAGGCTCTTGAAGATCTCTTGGATTTCACAGGCCCAGCTACTTACTCCAAGACATCTAGTGATACTATTAGCATCGATGACTGTAACAAAAACTTGATTGAGGGATTTAACAGTCCAGGACAGGAAAATACACTTAATTCAATCTGTTGACAACCTCGCTTTTCAGCGGGACAGATTAAGGTACAGTAGTGCAATAAATATCTTTAGATGTGATAAATTGTGTGATTACTCATGAGCTTCCCAGAATAATATGGCACTTGGAAACACCAGCTTTTTTCTTCTTTTCACATACTATTTCTTAGACCTTTAAATGTAGCATAATTTTTCACATTTACAGCTGTTATTAAATGGGTATCATATTACAGAATCACTGAATGGTTCAGGTTGGAAGGAACCTCAAAGCCCACCCAGCCCCAATCCCTGCCATGGGCAGGGCTGCTCCCACCAGCTCAGGCTGCCCAGGGCCCCATCCAACCTGGCCTTGAGCGCTTCCAGGGATGGGGCACCACAGCTTCTCTGGGCAGCTGTGCCAGTACCTCACAACCTTCTGAGTAAAGCATTTCCCCCAGTGTCTAACCTAAACTTCCCCCCTTTCAGTTTAATGCCATTGCCCCTTTTTTGTCACTACCTACCTGTGTAAAAGGTCATTCTCCCTCCTGTTTTCCAAGTTCCCCTCAAGTACTGGAAGGTCTCAGTGAGGTCTCCTTGC
Source organism: Odontophorus gujanensis (assembly GCA_013399175.1). NCBI lineage: Eukaryota > Metazoa > Chordata > Aves > Galliformes > Odontophoridae > Odontophorus > Odontophorus gujanensis. The sequence continues at coordinate 579,437 of VXAB01004335.1, read as the reverse complement.
AGACTTCTCCAGGCTGAACAAGCCCAAATCCCTGAGCTTTTCTTCACAGGGGAAGTGCTCCAGTCCTCTGATCATCTTCATGGCCTCCTCTGGACCCACTCCAGCAGCTCCATATCTTTTTTGTTTTGACACCCCAGACTTGGATGCAGTGCTCCAGATGGGTTTTCATAAGGGCAGAGTGGAGGGGGACAATCACCTCCATCTCCCTCCTGCCACCCCTCTTTTGATGTGGCCTGAATGCTGTTAGCTGCATGAGCACACTGCTGGTTCACATCCAGCTTTTTGTCCATCAGGCTCCACAAGTCATTCTCTGCAGGGCTGCTCTCAACAAGTTCTTATGTGTGTATTACTGAGCTATCATAGCAACTGTATGTATCTGATGAATTGAAACACTTTCTTCCTGCACTCAAAAGACAGTGAGTAGTGAGCTGCTTATTTTCTTCAGTAACAAAATCCTGTTGCTGTAAGTCTTTGGAGTACATTATCATAAAGAAAACAGTTAGAAGTGGAGCCAAACTGGGAAATGATGTTTTTTGCAGCTGCTTACTGTCTTCTGCTGATCTAAGTACTTGCAGCACAGTGTAGAATCACTTCTGGAAAGCTGAAAAACAGTATGGTGGAGGGGGTTGGGGAGCAGGTACGTAGGCTTTCATGACATTTTCAAAGTATGTTGCTATAGTTGGTTTTACTGAAAGTGTTTTCTAAACTACCAACTTGAGGTCATCTAACTTTGCATAGCTGACTTGATTTTCTTCTCTCATTTTTCCAATTGACAGGGTTAGCAATCTGTGGAGGGTGTACGTCCTTGTGACACTACTGGCAGTAAAACATGAACTTGTCACTTGAAAAAGCTTCTGCAGTCCTGGACACTGGATTTCAAATAATCAGAGCTGAATAAAACTTTGTCTTCCCAGGGAATATGTTGAATAACCAGCTGCTTTTGGTGGAAAACAGTGATCTAGAACCTGGATGGTTTCAGGGGAGACTGAGTATGCATTAGAATTTGAGCTTTAGCTGCTAGCAAAGCACTTTTTTTTTTCTTTTAATTTAAAAAGCATCTGAACACTTCACTGTGATTTTACTTGTGCATTTAAGATCATTCCTCCTTAATTTTATCATATATCAATTTAGGCATCTTTTTATTGTAAATAGCAATGAAGTTTGCCCACAGTGCACTGAAAAGAAATACTACACTGTACTTTGGTTCTGTGCCTATCTTTTTTGGTTTTAATAAGGAATTATTGGCAACTTCTATGCAGGCGTATAAATCAAAGCTATAGCTGAAAAGGCTTAAAACTAGGTAAATACTGCAAGTGGAAGAACCTTCTTACTGACTGCGGAGTGTGGAGTTACCTTGTGGTGGTGATGTTGACAGTTTTAGTCACTGGTGGCACTTAATGGTTAATATTAATAGTCCTGGAGCGATTATGAATTGTGTGTTTAAAAACATAGCTGTGTAACACCTGTAAGCAATGCAGGCACAATGCCAAGTATAATCCCTTAATATATATATAGTATAACTGTAGTAGATGCAAGTGAGTATGTCGGGGGGTCAGGTAACAGTAACCTTTGGAGATGCAGACACTTGGTTAATACCAGCAGGCATTCTGTCACGTGCAGAAGTGTTTTGTCTTCCTTACAGGCTCAACAAAACAAGATACGGTCAGCAGCAAAATAACATGTGAAAGTTGCAGCAGAAATACAAAGGCTGGGAGACACACAGTGAGCACTGCTAGCCTACTTAATATTCTATAAGCATCTGTATGGGAAAATCCACATCGAGCTGTATCGTGTAGACATTACGTGCCATACAGTGTTAACTTTATTTCTGTTGGTAACCTACAATAACTATATGCTAGATGATGTGCTGCTTTGAGGACACTTCTGTCCAATTCCTTATAAAAATAAATTACAAATACTGCTCTCTTTGGAAACTAACAGAAAAAACAAAAGTGGAAACTTGGCTTGTTTGGTTGTTTTGTTTTTGTTTTTTGTTTTTCTTTTTTATATGTAGGGGAGTTTCAAGTGTAGCTTGAGCTCAGATGTAGACCCATTCTTGTGCACTTTGAAGCCAGCAATGGGGAAGTAACCAGTGAAATCACGTGCAATGTATAAAGAAAGCATTCCTTCAGCAATCTGGCTATTTATGTTGGTGTACTTCAGAAAAAGTAATTTCTTTTGACTGTGCAGTAAGCTGTAGCATGGTACCGTGTCTTCCAAATTAGTCCTACATTTATTTCTTAAATAATAAACCAACAAAACAAAACCGAACTGTTTGTTTTGCTGTGATGCATTGTATTTGACAGCGGTCACATGATATTTTATTATGGTGTCATTGTATAACATGTAGATTTCTTTATTTGCATGACATGTATAGCATGTACAAAGGTGAAATACATTTTCATTTATGAATCTAACTGTTGTTTCTTAGCTTTTTTTACTCCTCGTAAGACAAATTTAAAAGTACCTATGTGTTAATTTATTCTGAGATGTTTTCTGAAGAAATGGGAGTGAATGAAGGAGTGGTTTTCAGAGCCCTTAAATATTTTACGTTGCTTCCTTTGCCTTGTGCTGATTTGCTTTCTGAGGTGTTGCCAATACACAGAGGAAATGTAGACCAGCAGAAGAAGAGCTGTAAGCTGAGGGCTTCCAATCAGTGGCATCCTAAATGCTGCTGGCAGTATAGGAAACAGCTTGCAGCTTCAGCTCTCTGGGCTATTAAGTGGAAAGGAAGATGAGAAAGAGAACTTGGGAACCATTGGCCATTGGTTGCTGTTCCACTGAGTGCGTGAAGTATGTTCTGTAAGGGTGTCCTTACATCAATGTTCTCTTCAAGCTAAATGCATGTAGCAGTGTTTGGAAAGTGACTGGCTTAGAGCTGCTATTTATAGGCTACTAAAGTGTTGGGAAAAACCTTCTGCAAATACATTTTTTTAAATCACAACTTCGTTGAAAATTAGAAACCATATGAAGTCTGCTTTTATTTTAAGTATATTAACATTTTCCATGGTAACAGTTCATCACTCTTACCAACTCTTAAATCATTCTTGTGATCTGTCCACACAATTATTTACTAAGATTAAAGGAAACAGGGTAAGTCAGTATTTGCAAAGAAAGACGTTGTGTGTTTCCTTTTAAATTTGCTTTCACACGTAACCTTGACAAATTGGTTGAATATCTGAAGCAAGGACTGTTTTTTGAGGCATTAATTCGCTTCCACCTTCTGTTTTAGATGATACAGCTTCTCTGCATCAATATTAAGGTTTGCTGCTGTGACTCAGCTCTGCCCAGAGAGCTTCATTTTTCATTTGTTGGTGGTCCTCAAACTGGTGAAGGGTTGCTGAGGATTCACACACATCCTTGGTGGAGTTTTTCTTCTGTAAAGCATTTGTGAGTCACGCTGTGAGAAGCAGTGAGAAGACAGACTGGAGCCACGATCCTTGAGTGGATTTTTATAAGTGGCTGAAAGGATTTTTTTTACTTCGGGTTACTTTCAGAAAGTGAACTGCAGGTGAGGGAATGACTGAAGCAGAACTCACATTGAAACATGAGAACTGCATTACTTTAAAAAGTCAAGTTAGCAGGTAAGTTTTGCTAGTAAAACATAGTGCTAACACAGCACTGTGGAATAAAGCAAATGCAGCTGTCTTAAGCACCAGGAAGAATCTGGCACTGGTACTATCTTAGATCTATTTTCAATCACTAGAATAACTATTACTAAGTTTCTAATGCACAAATAAATAATACATGTAAGGTAATCGTGGTAACTGATTACGATCAGCAATTTCCTTGGAGTTGCTCTGGGAAGTGACACCCCAAGCTTGTCTCAGGCCTCACAAAAGGCCTCAAGCTGCCCTCCCAGCTTCTGAGTGCCTTCATTTCCAAACAGAGCAGCATCAGCAGTGGGTGGGTCTGGACCCTGAGGCTGCGTTTTCATCTGGAGAGACAAAGGACCAGGGAAGGGGAAGATCACCTGCTCTCCTGTGATTGCAAAGATTGTATCCGCAACAGCAGACTGCTGCTCTGGCTGGCAGAGTACAGATCTCTTCCGTCACTTCAAGAAGTGACTCCCTGCTCATTAGCTCTCAGCCTTACTAGCTGTTGCATACAGTTCATTCAAGTGTCTGACTGCTCCAGGTGCCCCTGTGTATGGGAACTGTTGAACACAGCCTGAACCACTGATGGATCACCTGAGGTGAGCACTGAGTCAGCCACAGGAGCACAGGTGAAGGCAATGCACTGTGTGACCGGAAGGGGTGCAGTCTGACTCCACCTCTCCCAGACCCCATTTAAGGGCTGACCACCACTGGGGAAGGATCTCTTGTTGGAGAACCCTCCTTCGTGGAGTTTCCCTTTATGAGCCTTGATCTATGGAGGTGGGTGAGTATTTTCCTTTTTATCGATTGTCTTTTTGTCATCTGGGTAATCTTTCTAAATTACACCATCTATCTTGACTGTCAATACCATTCAGTATTATTAGTTTTGTTTTCTGCCCTGCACCCTGTCACCACCAGGCTTGTGTTTCAGGCATCTCTCAGGACAACAGGCACTGATGCCTCTGTTGGCAGAGGGACCCCATTCTCTTACAGTGGTATCTGCTGAGTAGGATTTGCCATGAGTAAGTTGCTCCTGTGACTTACCCACTGACAGGGTATGGAAATGCAAACAGTTGAATATTCAAGAGCTGAAGGTGACTTGCTCTGTCGGGTCTATCTCTTGTTTTCTCTAAGCTGCTACCCACATGTTGCACTGGAAAAACAAGAGTGGGGTTGTCATACAGATGAGGGGGACACACTGCATTGTCTGTCACAGCAACATGTTCATCTTCTACCATCTCCCACCCTGCGTAAGAACAATGCAGCAAATGAAAGGCTTTCTTCCTTTGCCCTCATTCTAGAAAAATACTGTTTGAGCTCTTGGTCTCCCGCAAAGCCACTGTGTAGAGTAGGGGTTGGCTGCACTGCCTCTGTGCAAATACACATATGTAAATGGCAGATGCCTGACATTGATTTTCTGTTTTCCTTTTTAATAGTAAGAAAAACCATAGAAACACAGAATATTCTGAGTTGGAAGGACCCACAGGGATCATGAAGTCCAACCCCTGGCTCTACTCAGCACCACCCCAAATCCCACCCTATGTCTGAGAGCATCGTGCAGACGCTTCTTGAACTCCGGCACTCGGGGCCGTGCCCACTGCCCTGTGCATCCTGTTTTAGTGCTGAAACACTAAGACAAAAGGTGCTTAGGCTCTTATAATAATTACTTAAACGACAAGAAAATGGTTTATTGACTGCATGAATCATATTCTATACTATCACAAGAGCCAAAAATTATTCAAGACCAAAAAAGTAGTTTTTTTGCAACAAGAGGGCTGTGTGGATACCTGAACACTGCAATTCTCAGGATCAAAATAAACACTCTGGAAGTTGGTGTATGATGTGCACTCCAGAGCTTTACTGAAATAGAGGTGTATGTTAATAATGGTCACACATCCTTCTTTAGAATAACTTCTGAAAATACGGATGGCAACATTATTGGAAGTATCATTGTTAGTATGGTAAACACACAGAGCTGTGGGGGCTTAAAAATATGGAGTTGCTCATAATTTTCCCAGTGAAAAATAGTTTTCCCAATCAAACAACAGCTTTCACACTATCCTTTTTCTTCCTTTTCTTGACTTAAACCTCCTACCAGTTCAAATACTTAAATCCTGCTGAAAGGACTTCTATCTTGCAGTTCCTGGGCGAAGACAATCCTCACCATTGCTGGCAGAGAAAGAAAAGATCTGAGCATTTTGGAGGTGGAGTACCTGCAGCCATGCATCTCAGTCAGCAACAAGGCTCTGTTAGAGGTGATGAAGCCATACAGTTTTGGTCAAAACTGGACAGGCCTCCCTGCATGAGGGCTGTCAGCATTTCTTTCCTTTTGGCAAGAAAGTTATATTTCTAATTTAATTTGGACAAGGTTAGTTTACACTTTTGTGTTTGGGGGGCAACATTTAGGGCTGAAAGTGGGATTTTCTGATACCTGCATTTCTGTTGCACACTTGGATTAATTTATATGCAGTCTGTTTTCACTGCTATGTTGCCAAAACCCAACCCTGCTCACAGAGGCCATATGCCTAGTGGCAAGTTGTGACAGGACAGCCACGATAATGTTGTACATAAAACATGCAGGCATCCAAACGTCAGGAGATTGCAGGCTTGTGAAAGGACTCCTTAAAGCATAATTTGGTGATACTGTCAGAGCACATGCATGCTCCATCCATCAGCCTCTCACCTCCCCTTGGGTTTTAATTAAATGATTGCTTTACAGCTTTCCTTGGTTTTCAAAGCTAAATAATGAGGGACTTATTACCTCAATTATAGAGGGAGGGAGCTGTTATCTGTTGCTCTGAGCCCCAACTGAGAAAACAGCACTGTTCTACAGATTGCTGTTGAACAGAGCTCATAAGACTTTTTTTATTATCATTATTCATTTTATTCTAGACCAAATTCTCCCTTGTCTGGGTGAAGTGTTTCAGATTTAGAGTTATTTTGACACACAACCTCAGGAGTTGATCTAGGCACTGGTGTCTCATGGTTTTATAACGAGAAACAGCTGACACTGCTTCACTGGGGGCTCAGAGGTTCAGGTGATTGTGTTCTACTGAGTGACAGAAATACTTCCTTTTTATATTAAAAGCAGAAACCGTGTTGCGTGTGTGTGAAGACTCAGCTCACTCGTGTTTCAAGACAGCAGATGTGATTCGTGGTTTGGGAAAAACATTTTGGTACAGTGCAAAAAAAAAAAAAAGGAATGGTTGCACTAAGGATGAGAAGTGAGAAAGTAAACGTGAATGTGAAACACCTCAAAAAGCAGAGATCAAAGTTAATGAAACTGTTCAAGTCTTATCAGCAAGCATAATAAACTAACAAAGTACAAATGAAACATTTCCCTATGTGAAATTGAGAGACAGTGGCTGTGAAAACCATCATTACCCTTAGACTGCTGGTCCTGGTGATGGGTCTGCCCTTCGCAGGTCACAGAAATCATTAGGGCTGGAGAAGACCACTAAGATGACATAGTCCAACCCCCAGCCCATTGCCCTGTGCCCATTGACCATGACCCTCAGTGCCACATGCACACATTTCTCAAACACCTCCAGGAATGCTGACTGCACCACCTCCCTGGGCAGCTTGTGCCACTGCCTCACTGCTCTCCCTGAAAAGAACTTTTTCCAGATATCCAACCTGAACCTCCCCTGGTGCAACTTGAGGCCATAACCTCTCATCCTAGATGTTAGCATCCTAGATGTTAGCAGTGAGTTTCTCTCATTGCTCTGCTGTGCTTTCTCCTTCGGATATTGCCACTTGCAGGCTTGGTCTAGACACACAATATTAACTGTGTGTGGCAACCACGCTGACCCACTCCCTGCAAGTAGCTTCTGATTTCATTGTTCCACCTCAGTGGAGAAGGTATGTAGAAGCAGTGATGTGCCTGGCAGTGCTGGAAAGTCCATGCTTCTGAACCTGGCCTTGTCAGGATTAAGGAAAGTTTTATTTCCTTTATTTTTATTTTTATTTTTTTTTAAGTAACCTAACGTGATTCAGCAAAGCCTAGCTCCAGTAGTAACATTTGATGTAAAAAAACAAAACGCCTGCCTGAAAGATAGAGAAGATTCATCTACTATCTCATACTAGTTTCTATCTGTATTCCAGCCTACTTCCATCCGTAATTTCCAAGTATTTAGTATGCAAACCACAACCATGCTGTTTCCAAAGGGAATGTTTACTAAATTAAACATTAAAGGGATATGAAAGCTATTCTCTATTCTAATGATGCATAATTAGAAAAAAAAAAAAAACAACATGGAAATAGATTAAAATAATTAGTCTTAATAAGCAGTAATTTTCAAGCCTTGTGAACAGAATAGTCTTCACACTTCAGAGATGGAGAATAATGATGCTGGGAGACTACTAACAGGCGCTGGTTTGAATATTAATTTAATTTGTAATGTGTGTTTAACTTCGTGTTTTCTTAGACTATGTGGTCCCAGCACAGAGACCCTGGTGGATACACCTGATGTTACCAGTCAGGGTAAGTGTGTGTTGGCACTTGCATCTGAGCAGAATTCAAAGAAAAGTGAAGTATCAGTTAGTGTATATGATGTATAAGACGTGCACACAGAGGTGGGTTGGCTATACTTATTCCTTTGAACCAACGTTGTTTTGGGTGAGGTGTGTGCTTCCTTCTAAGTTTCAGGGTAGTACTTGCCTCCCTGCTCATGGGGAACAGGCAAACCATTGCACCAACTGTGTCAGGGGAGGGGCAGCTGGGGGTTAAGGACAGGCTCTGCACCACAGGGCAGTGGGCATGGACACAAGCCTCATGGAAGTCATGCACCATTTGGAAACACTACAAGCATAGGGTTTGATTTTTGTGTGGTGTTGTCTGGAGCCAGGGGTTGGACTCCGTGATCCTTGTGGGTCCCTTCCAACTCGGGATGTTCTGTGCTCCATGATTCAAAGACTGCACTGAGCTCCCATTAACAAAAATACCAATGGGTGAAGAGGAAGCAGGCGTTGCTTTCTGCAGCTTGTGACTGTACTTCTATATCATATGGTTCAGTAAATACCCCGCGATCCCTTCTAATTGGGAAGGCAACTAATAAATTTAAGAATTCTGTATGCTTTTCACGTGAGATTTTCCAAGCATTTTGGTGAAGATGTAGGAAATTATTTTGTATGAGAATCGCATGCGGTTTGCACTGAATCAGAGAAATTTGAAGGGACCTCAAAATCTAGTTCAGCTGCCCTGCTAAAGCAGACAGATCCTAAAGACCCTACAATAAGGTTGCGCAGACAGGCATCTAGTNTTTGGTGAAGATGTAGGAAATTATTTTGTATGAGAATCGCATGCGGTTTGCACTGAATCAGAGAAATTTGAAGGGACCTCAAAATCTAGTTCAGCTGCCCTGCTAAAGCAGACAGATCCTAAAGACCCTACAATAAGGTTGCGCAGACAGGCATCTAGTTTGGTCTTGAATATCTCCATAGGAGATTCCAGAACCACTCTGGGCAGCCTGTTCCAGTGCTCTATCACCTTTACTGTGAAGATGTTCTTCTGCATGCTAGTATAGAACTTCCTATGTTTGAGTTTTAGACCATTACTCTTTGTCCTATTGCTACACACCACTGAGAAGAGCCTGGCCTCATCCACTTGCCTCCCACTTTCCTTTAGATAATAATAAACTAATTTATCAGATCCCCTTCTTTTCCCCAGGCTGGACGGACCCACAGCCTTTCCTCATATGGGAGATGCTCCATGCCCTTAATAGTCTTTGTGGCCCTCCACTGGCTTCCTTCTAGAAGATCCCTGTCTTTTTTTAACTGAGAGACACAATAGCCTAAATGTGGTTTCACCAGGGTAGAGTAGAGGGGGAGGATCACCTCCCTTGACCTGCTGGCCACACTCTTTTTAATGCATCCCAGATTACCATTGACCTTCTTGGCCACCAGGGCACACTGCTGGCTCATGACCAGCCTGTTGTCCACCAGGACACCCAGATCCTTCTCCACAGAGCTCCTCTCCAGCAGGTCATCCCCTATCCTTGTGTTTGAGTAAGCGTATAAAGGATTGAAGCTGTGAAGAGGGATCCCTCAGTCCCAAAAGTAACAATTCTGCCAAGGTCAAGAAGGTGCAAAGCTGAAGATAACACTCTGCTAAAGGATCTGGCCCTGTAAGGAGCTGGCAGGAAGATGTCAGCCAGCTGCCAAAAGTTGACCGATTGCCAAAGTCAGCAGTCCACACTGGTACTGGAAACTTGAGGGAATTGGGACCACTTCTCTCTAATCAGGAACTTATGGAGAGGAAGTAATGTCTTTACCCAGGGAAGACAAACATCTAACTTCACACTGCTAGGCCATGGCTTGACATTAAACATGGTACCTTGGCTGAGCTGGGTCAGAAATGTCAGGAGGACATAACACAGAGTTCTGACTGTCTCTCTTTTTCCGCCCTGTTTCTTTTTTAAAAATGTTGACAAGCTGGCTCTGTCTTGGCGAGCTCTGCAGCGGATCAGATGTCACCTGCCTGTGCGGCGGTAATGAGGCTGTATCAGGTATCATCCACCTTCCTGCAGCTCGTGTGGAAACATAAAAGCCAGCGTCAACCCTGTGCTTGGAATAAGGCTGACGCGTGTGCCTGTGCTTGATCTCAATTCATTTTCTGTTGAGGTCTGACAAAATTGGTACTCANAAAAAAAAAAAACAACATGGAAATAGATTAAAATAATTAGTCTTAATAAGCAGTAATTTTCAAGCCTTGTGAACAGAATAGTCTTCACACTTCAGAGATGGAGAATAATGATGCTGGGAGACTACTAACAGGCGCTGGTTTGAATATTAATTTAATTTGTAATGTGTGTTTAACTTCGTGTTTTCTTAGACTATGTGGTCCCAGCACAGAGACCCTGGTGGATACACCTGATGTTACCAGTCAGGGTAAGTGTGTGTTGGCACTTGCATCTGAGCAGAATTCAAAGAAAAGTGAAGTATCAGTTAGTGTATATGATGTATAAGACGTGCACACAGAGGTGGGTTGGCTATACTTATTCCTTTGAACCAACGTTGTTTTGGGTGAGGTGTGTGCTTCCTTCTAAGTTTCAGGGTAGTACTTGCCTCCCTGCTCATGGGGAACAGGCAAACCATTGCACCAACTGTGTCAGGGGAGGGGCAGCTGGGGGTTAAGGACAGGCTCTGCACCACAGGGCAGTGGGCATGGACACAAGCCTCATGGAAGTCATGCACCATTTGGAAACACTACAAGCATAGGGTTTGATTTTTGTGTGGTGTTGTCTGGAGCCAGGGGTTGGACTCCGTGATCCTTGTGGGTCCCTTCCAACTCGGGATGTTCTGTGCTCCATGATTCAAAGACTGCACTGAGCTCCCATTAACAAAAATACCAATGGGTGAAGAGGAAGCAGGCGTTGCTTTCTGCAGCTTGTGACTGTACTTCTATATCATATGGTTCAGTAAATACCCCGCGATCCCTTCTAATTGGGAAGGCAACTAATAAATTTAAGAATTCTGTATGCTTTTCACGTGAGATTTTCCAAGCATTTTGGTGAAGATGTAGGAAATTATTTTGTATGAGAATCGCATGCGGTTTGCACTGAATCAGAGAAATTTGAAGGGACCTCAAAATCTAGTTCAGCTGCCCTGCTAAAGCAGACAGATCCTAAAGACCCTACAATAAGGTTGCGCAGACAGGCATCTAGTTTGATCTTGAATATCTCCATAGGAGATTCCAGAACCACTCTGGGCAGCCTGTTCCAGTGCTCTATCACCTTTACTGTGAAGATGTTCTTCTGCATGCTAGTATAGAACTTCCTATGTTTGAGTTTTAGACCATTACTCTTTGTCCTATTGCTACACACCACTGAGAAGAGCCTGGCCTCATCCACTTGCCTCCCACTTTCCTTTAGATAATAATAAACTAATTTATCAGATCCCCTTCTTTTCCCCAGGCTGGACGGACCCACAGCCTTTCCTCATATGGGAGATGCTCCATGCCCTTAATAGTCTTTGTGGCCCTCCACTGGCTTCCTTCTAGAAGATCCCTGTCTTTTTTTAACTGAGAGACACAATAGCCTAAATGTGGTTTCACCAGGGTAGAGTAGAGGGGGAGGATCACCTCCCTTGACCTGCTGGCCACACTCTTTTTAATGCATCCCAGATTACCATTGACCTTCTTGGCCACCAGGGCACACTACTGGCTCATGGCCAGCCTGTTGTCCACCAGGACACCCAGATCCTTCTCCACAGAGCTCCTCTCCAGCAGGTCATCCCCTATCCTTGTGTTTGAGTAAGCGTATAAAGGATTGAAGCTGTGAAGAGGGATCCCTCAGTCCCAAAAGTAACAATTCTGCCAAGGTCAAGAAGGTGCAAAGCTGAAGATAACACTCTGCTAAAGGATCTGGCCCTGTAAGGAGCTGGCAGGAAGATGTCAGCCAGCTGCCAAAAGTTGACCGATTGCCAAAGTCAGCAGTCCACACTGGTACTGGAAACTTGAGGGAATTGGGACCACTTCTCTCTAATCAGGAACTTATGGAGAGGAAGTAATGTCTTTACCCAGGGAAGACAAACATCTAACTTCACACTGCTAGGCCATGGCTTGACATTAAACATGGTACCTTGGCTGAGCTGGGTCAGAAATGTCAGGAGGACATAACACAGAGTTCTGACTGTCTCTCTTTTTCCGCCCTGTTTCTTTTTTAAAAATGTTGACAAGCTGGCTCTGTCTTGGCGAGCTCTGCAGCGGATCAGATGTCACCTGCCTGTGCGGCGGTAATGAGGCTGTATCAGGTATCATCCACCTTCCTGCAGCTCGTGTGGAAACATAAAAGCCAGCGTCAACCCTGTGCTTGGAATAAGGCTGACGCGTGTGCCTGTGCTTGATCTCAATTCATTTTCTGTTGAGGTCTGACAAAATTGGTACTCATAGCCCACAGCCGACAGCCTCTGTTGCTGAACACTCTAAAGCAGATAACGCCGCTATCTCGTTGTATGTGTTGTTTCACACCGTGTTAAATCTATTTTTGTGCTTTCCAATCACAGAAGTTACTCTGTTTTGAAAGGCTTCCTTCCATGCCAGCGTGTTGGGCTCCTGAAGGAAGCACTCGCTCCAGCATCAAACCTATTGGGCCGGCCGGGCTAACATGAGGGCTGTATCCCCACAGCNGCAGGGCCTGGGCTCGGGCCTGGGCTAGGCCCGGCGGGGCGGCGAGGGCCGGGTAGGGCGCCGTGCGGTGTCAGTGCCGCAGCGGGGGACGGGGCGGCCGCGAGGGGGAAGCGTTGGCGTCCGTGCGGGGAGGAGGAGAGGGGCAGAGGTGTGGGAGAGTGCTGGGGATAGAAGGTAGGCTGTGGTCATCTGAGACCCAGGGCTGGGGCACAGGGGGATGGAGGACGTGGTAACAAAGACTTTTCCTCCCTCGTATTCATCTTTCCGTTGTGCAGAACTGCTAGGATTTCTTAGGTGTTATTTTAGGATTGGTGTCGATGAGGTGAGCTGAGTTAATTAACTTCCCTTAGTGGCACGCCCTGTTATCCTGATAAACAGCTGTCTTAGCGAGTGTCCGTGTACTCACTCCTCCACATCTGCCGTTAGCAAAATAACTGGTATTTCTGCCAGGGCTTTTGTAACCAACTTTCCCTCTGCCTGTTGTTTAATGAGATGGGCCTCGTGGGCGTTCACCTGTCAGGAGACAACACGGGATGGGTTCTCCTTCTGTCCCGAGTGCAAGCGGGCTCTGCAGGGAAGGAGGAAATGTCCTGGGAGCCTTCCAGCAGGGCTGGTTTCTCTGGTGAGCGCAGCTCTGGTTGTCCAGGTCCTTGGCAGAAGCACCTGTCTGTGATGTTGCTGATTCTACAAGGCTTCCGAGTAAATAAGGGATTTCTTTCTGCTTTTGTGACTTAAGATTAAACTGCAAACATCTCTGTTACTGCAGTTGATGCCTGTTGGATGGCGTTCAGTAGGCAGGAAGTTGTGGTTTATCTGTTTTGTTTTTCTTAAGCTTAAATAATAAGACAAGGAAGGCATGAATTTTTAACGGGCTTTTGACATCTCCTTAGAACCCAGTAGAGAGAGATAGCTGGGGATATTACTATGAAATTGAAGGCTCTGTGGTAATTGTGAGTTAAAGATCTTTTACTCAGTATGTTGCAGAAAAGGCTAGTCAGTATGCTTAAAACTTTTTGTTGTTGTTGTTAAGAACACACACACAAAAAGGTATTTATTTCGTAGAGTTGTGGAATGATTTGAATTGGAGGGGACTTCAAAGCCCACCCAGCCCCAACCTCTGCCATGGACAGGGCTGCCCCCAGCAGCTCAGGCTGCCCAGGGCCCCATCCAACCTGGCCTTGAGTGCCTACAGGGACGTGTGGGCAACCTGTGCCTCTGGGTAAAAATTTCCTTGTAAGGTCTAATCTAAACTTGCTTCTTTTTTATTTTAAAGCCATGATCCTTTGTCCTTTTGCTGCACTCTGTGATATAGAGTCCTTCCCAATTTTTCTTGTAGGCTCCCTTAGGAAGCCAAAGATTTATCTTCTCCAGGCTATAAGCCCAGCTCCCTCAGCCTGCCTCCTTAGTGGTACTGTGGACCTGCTCCTACAGCTCTAGATCCTGGTGCTGGGGCCACAGGGCTGAATGCAGTATTCCAGGTTGGGTCCCATGAGAGCAAAGTCGAAGGGGACGATCACCTCTTAAGACCTGCTGGCTGTGCTTCTTTTGAGACTGAAATATGTAATTTATTATGTGATACCGACTTACTCTGGTCAGTCTCTTTGAGTTCACATTGTAATCTATTTTTCTACAAAGGGAAGGCCTTGTTTGCTAATTAGTGTCATTAAATGGGTTAGTTTTAAATGAGAGCAGGCTGAGCTTAAGTTACACGCTCAGTAGATCTGCTCAGGTAAAGTTATTGTTTGGTTCAAACAGACAGGGGCAATGAAATACTTTCTGTGTATCTCAAGGAGTTACATACAACTCGTTTAGTGGATCAGTAAGAAGTATATACTTCAGGTAGGATTGTACTTCCCAAGGTAGGTCTTCATCATGCTATGAGTATAAGGGGAACAGTATTTTCTGTGTGTTTTTTCTTTTTTTGTTGTTGTTTTTTGTATTTCCCTGTATAGTAAAGTAGAGGGGAGCGAGGCCTGGACACAACCCTTGTGTGGGGTGGATATCTCACCATCGTGAGGCTTGGATACCTGCTAGTGATTCTTGGTATGGAGATGCAGCCTGTGTAAAGCCTGCTTTTTCTTGTGCCAAGTCAGAGAACGTCCCGAGTTGGAAGGGACCTACAAGGATCACAGAGTCCAACCCCTGGCTCCACACAGCACCACCCCAAAGCCCACCCTATGTCTGAGAGCGTTGTACAGATGCTCCCAGAACTCTGGCACTGGGTCCCATGCCCCCTGCCCTGTGCATCCTGTGCCATGCCCACCGCCCTGTGGTGCAGACCCTGTCCCTAACCCCCAGCTGCCCCTCCCCTGACACAGCTCCATGCCGTTCCCTCGGGCCCTGTCGCTGTCACACAGAGCAGAGCTCAGCGCTGCCCCTCCGCTCCCTGTGAGAGCTGCAGCCGCCATCAGGCCTCCCCTCAGCTCCTCTGCTCTGCGCTCAGCAAACACAGGGGACTCAGCTGCTCCTCATGCATTTTACCCCCCAGATTCTTCACCATCTTTGTAGCTGGATAAAAGCTGAAAAATGGAGAGCAAAAGTTCTTTGAAGCAGAAGCATCTGAGTTCATGGGAGGCCAGAGCTGTGCTGATAGCTGGGAGGGGAACTGACAGAAGGAGGGGTCAGAGTGGGCTTTGCAGGGGTTGTGGCTTCACAGTGCAGTGTGCTTGGTGTGACTGTTGACTTGTGGGACTGGCTCCTCTGTCTATGGGCTACTTTCTCTTAGCCACTTTGCCACAGGCGGTTTCCAGGATGATATGGACTGGCCAAGGAGATTTGGTTAAGGTAATGTGGTGCTAAGATAAGTCAAGCCATAACCTTGGACATGCAGAAGACTCTTTGAGAGAAACAAAAGCTCAGGAGGAAGAATACGTAATTTCAAAAGAGCACTCATCAGATATGAGAGTGGTGAGGAAATTGCAGATGGAATTCAAATCTAGGTCTTTGTCCCACCCCATTCCCTGGCTTGTTTTGCCCAGTGAGAAGACAGTGGCTGTGTCATACTGCACTGACACAAATCAGATGCACCAAAACAATTTATTAAGTGTATTTTGAGCATACTCTTGCCGGTATGATCTATAATAACATGTGTTCTAAAGAACCAGTGTGTTAGCTCTTGACTAGTTGGTATTCCTGATGTGGTGGCATTAATTAGGGTGGGCAAGGGTAAATTAGGTTGGGTAAAGCTATACACATTCTAGGCAAAGTAAAGTGAATTAGGGTAGGAAAGGTTATACAACCTATCTGGTCAATGTGTCTGTCATTAGCTGGGGACTGAAGGACAGTGGGGTGGGGGGCTGTGTACTGGGGAGGCCTCAGGCCAGCTGAGAGGAGCTCCAAAACCTGTCTTCCAGTGTCCTAATTTTATACCCTTTATAAATGTGGTTTACCATGATAAGCAAGGGGGTCTGAACTGTTACAAAGTATGCAAACTAAAATATAGGCAGGTGTATGAAAAACACATGATCTTAGGAAAGAGCAGAGAAGCTTCCTTTGGTTCCTAAAGACCTTGTTTTCAGTTCCCAAAAATGTGAGGGATTGTTTATATGCTAACCTTCATGCAGTTTTATGTGCTCTGTGTTTTTGCCGAAGGTGCCATATTCTTCTTTCCCTGACAGCTTCTGGTTATAGCTCAGGCCCTTGACATGAGTAGTGGGCTAAGTGTTGTAAGGCATAGATAAGGTGGGTAGAGGTGAGGTGAGTGGAATGACAGAGGCATAGGTACTGCCTTATCTGATCTGGACAGCTAGGGGCAGTTCAACCAGAGCATGGTTACTGGGCCTGTGCCTCATCCTGTTCTCCAGTCCTGTGGGACCTCTCTCCTGCAGCAGACTGTGCTTGGGCCATACTCCACAGTCTTCTACATAGATTTGTTATCTCCTTGTTGCCTATAAAAAGAAATGGTTTAGAAATCCCTCAATGAGTTTAATTGCCTCAACAGTAAGTGTGTCCTTGACTTCAGCTCATCGCTTGCAAAGCTGTCACATGTGCTGCCCAGAGAGAGTGTGTCAGGAGTTACCCCTGGGGTTAGCAGAGCCGTCAGCCAATGCTGGGTGCCTGTCTGACAGCCATCAGTCAGCTGGAGCCCTTTCTGTCTTCATCTTGGAGATTCATGCTGCCTTGTCCCCTGCTGCTGGCTCTAGATGCAGGAGAAGGTCTGAAGTGAGGAGTGTGAAGCAATTTTGTTGAAGCCCAACTCGTGGCATCCTGTCTTTAGCCCCAGCAAGGCTTGTGACCGTGCATCAGGGTGAAAACTGGGGGTTTGGAGGTTAAAAGTGTTGAGTAGCAAAAGGAGGGGAAAGTGGGTGCTAATGTGATCCAACAGAGTCCTAGCAGCCTCTGCATGCAATGACAGTGTCCAGACCAGACTGGAAAGCACTAAGCTGAAGGTCACATGAAATCTACAGCAGTTCAAATAGGTTCTGGCTAGTTTGCTGGGAGATGTGAGTGAGTCTGTACTTATGCTCCTTCCGAGGCATTTTCTGTTGGAGGTGTGATTTGTGTCTGTCTGCCAGCTTTGCTAAGCACAGCCCTACTTCAGGAAGCAGGGTTGTGTGTCATGATTCAGCTCCCCGTTTGAGACTCCTTTCTGAGCTGCAGTGTCAAGGGAATTTGTGTGCTCTTTGAAGAGCAAGGAAGGCCTATGTCCTGCTCAGGCAATAGCTGGGGACAAGCACACAACCAGCTTTGACTCTGCTGTTGTAACTTATCTGTTAGAAAAGTTGCCAGTCCTCTGCTTCTTGTTTGAGGGTAAATGGCTTTCTCTGTTGCAGGCTTTAAAATCTTTACATTGTCTGGATTGCAGCTGAGGATTTGATTTGGTTGTATTTCTGCCTGACGATCAGCTGTGGCAATCAGCTGTTGACAATCAGTTTCTGGTTTCTCTTTCTTGATAGGGACTGCAGCACTACATGGCATGCTCTGGCATGTCCCTTGCAGTTTCTGGCTGAACCAGAGAGCCATATGAAAAGCTTGCAGCTGCTCATTTCCTTCTAGAGGAAAGAGTAGTGAGCTAGGTGGCTTTTCCAGCGAGGGTCAGCATCTGTCTTCATGACTGCTCTGTGACCCAACTTATGAAATGCTTGCTTAGCCCTTCCTTCTGTGTGAGGTTTGAGAGGCAGTTGCAGTGACAGTTGAGCTAAGAAATGCCTCCCATCACCACAGGGGAAATGACAATTTAAGTGCAGCTCCTTGGTGGCAAACACTTAAACAAAGAACAAGTTCAGAGACTACACCTTAGAGTTTCTTCTATCATCTGTGTTGTGGATGATGGAAAGTACCTGGAAAGGTATGTAAAGCGGTTGACAGTTTGTGTTCGATTTACAAAGGGTTAACTCCTTCTGCTCTATCCCTGTCCTGTTTGTAAGATTGTAGCTGTTTGGGGCTCACTGATGTTGGGAGTACTTGCATTAGTGAGAACTCCAGTTCAATCCAGCCGGATGGCTGCAGTCCCTGGTGTGGCTTTTTTGTGCGTGTTTCTTGCTGGAGGAAATCAAAGAGCTTGGAGGCTAGTTTCATTCAGAAAAGCAAGTTCTTAGAAGTCAGTGGTCTTATTGAAAGAATGTGCGTTCTGGTTGACACGCCCCGAACAATTTCTGGTTATTCTCAAGGTACGGTTTTCAGATTGTTACCAGAGTTTTCCTGAAGTTTCTGGTTTCCGAAATGTAGAATCGGGGGAGAGCTGGAAACAGGCTAAAGGCAGTTTCTCCTCAGAGAGACTTTGCCTGATTCCCATTCCAAAAGTCAAGGCAAAGAAAATAAAAGGTGGGATTTCCCGTTAGTGATTTAAGAGCTACCTAGCCACAGTTACTGATAACTCCTGCAATGAGTCACTTACTGTTGTGATGCAATGAATGTGAGGAGCACTACTAACCTAGTAATATTACTTCTTAGTTAAAACCACTTTTGCACACTTCTATAGTGGTGTCGTATAAACTACAATGGGAGGAGTTGGTGAAAGGCAGAAACCAGAGTGAGCAGGTCCTGGCATCTCTGGTACTCAAAACGAGCTTCCTATTTGAAAGCTCAAGGTACAGTCTGTGTGCCATGTTGGGGTGCTTCTTTCTTGCTTCACTATCCCTAGCAACAGCTCTCAAAGCTTTATACCATGCCACATAAACTCATTGCAGAGCAGATACTGTCATAGAACATGAGATCTAGAATTGTGCAATTACTATGTCTGGCAAATAGTTGTCCAGTTAGATTACGATCCAACTTAATGAGTAGGAAGTGAACATTTTCAGAATTAACCTGAAATGGAGCAGGTTATATAGATGGTTTGCCTAGTATTCATCTGTGGTGTGAGGTAGCAGAAGTATACTGTATGTTCTCTACAGTAGTGCTATTTTATCCATGGTAGAATCGTACAAAAACAAGATATAGCACAGTGGTAATATTTGACCAATTAGTGTGATGTGGGATTGGAGAGAACATGTGTAGACATGTGCATGTTTTCTGTGAATCTTAAAGCTTGCTGGTTTGGCTTTTTTGGATTTTGGTTTTTATTTTTATCTTTTCTTCCCCTCTTTCCTTTCTGTTTTGGTTCATTGGATAAAAGGTTTAATTACAGAATACAGATTTGAGTGCTTTGAAGCATCAAAAAGGCTCTAGGTGTTTTTTCTAGAGTAGTTTTCTGCTTTCCTGTTCACCTGTGAACAAGTTGGTATGATAAATAACACAGCACATATGAAACAACACTGACCTGTATGCATTCTTCTAGTTTCCAGTTTCAGGTGGCTGGTTGTTCATTAGTATCAGAGCTGTTGATGGAGAACCATTTTTCCCTTTGTTTATATTTCTGGCTTTTACAGCATTTTGCTGTAATTAGGAGCTGTAGGCTTGGATATGAGGTCCAAATTCCAACTTCTAACCAATTACCTAGTAATTCCACTGTTTTAATCCTCATGTTTGCTAAATAATGAATAACTATTCCGTTCTTGTTTACTTTGTTCCTGGTGAGCTTGTATGTCCTTTCTTTACTTGTTTTCCAAGTGTTTAGTACCTTTTCTTGAAGAGCACTGAGGATAGACTTCACTGATCTCTTTCTAATGCTTCTGTGTTGTTGTTTTTATTGTTTGTTTGTTTGTTTTTTGAGAAGGGATGCCCAAAACTGCTTCCAGGATTCAAGAGCAATCTGCCTAGGTTGCAGGTTATTAGCAAGTAAAGTACAGAAATGAATCCTTGGTAGATAGTTTCATTTGGATGAAATGTGGTAAAAGCTTACAAAAGGTTTATACTGATGTAAAAATATTGGTGTATATGTTCCAGATACTCAGTGAAAACAGATGTTTGTAAACTTCATTTTAAAACTAGCTCACTGTCCATCTCTGTCATCATTCAATGCCTCCTAATGTTTACAGCGTGTTTTTTTGATTCCTACATATTGTTTGTGAGATGAATAGTTTAAAGTAGAATTGAAGTATAGGATGGAGAGAGAGGTAAAGAATAGCCAAATACTCATATTCTTTACAATAAAAATGAACTTGCCCTTCAAAGTTTCTCTCTCACTGCAGAACAACAGCTTCTTGACTAAGGCTGCAACCATATCAGAAAACCAACAGGCTACTTTTTCCGATTTTTTTCTTGCAAAAAATAAACTGTGTTCTAAGATTAGCAGTTAGGATAAAAGTTACTTGCTTTATTAAAAGAACAAGAACTATAAAATAAAACTTGTTTAAAAAAAATATACCAAACCCCAACTTTAATGCATCTAATACTATCCTAGTTAAAAATGTGCTCCTGTTGCAAACTGTAGTGAATTCTGTTATCATACCAGTGAACTGTATCATTTTTACAGCTTCAAGAAATTCATATAAACACGTGAGAGAAGATGACAAGATCTAGATCAAGATCACCTCGATGGAAGCAAAGGTAAACACTTTATCTGTAGCTCTACTTTTGTTCTGAAATGTAGCTCTATAGAAGGATATATAATGAAGACTTCAAACACTGTCAAAAGAGACTACCTTCAGAACTGTGAAGATGTATTTTAAAGACTCATAATTTGTCTCTGAAATTGAATAGTTTCCATAACATTTTTTCCAACTCATAATTTTATTATTGACTTTTTTTGAACTGGAAAGATTAAGCTTTAGCTCTTGCTAAGAACCTTGTTAGGCTTGAATGTTTTGGGAGTTGAATTTGCTTGAAGTACCAAACTCGAAGCACTGAGCTAGTTAAACATATTTTCATTCCTGCCCCACCTGATGCCTGTATGTTGCTTATATTTTGCCTCTTGGTCTTGGGCAATCAGGGAAGTTTGTTGAGTAACACAAATGTAATTCTAGAGAGATCCTATCTACTTCCACACTATATGGAAGTTTGGGAACATGTTGTTTGAGTGAAGAATGGGGAGATGCCTGAGCTCTCATAACAGTGCATGCCCTAACCAAAACAATCAAAGGAATTTTGGTGTGGCAGCATAGGCATTGGTGGTAGTTTTATAGCTTATATAGTTTCATGCCGAACTAGGTTCTGATTTAGGACTTGCTTGCCGAAACAGAGGAATCGGATGTGTCACATATTTGCAATATATGCATAAAGGAAGTGACTTCCTTGAATTCTTTTCAAATTCTATTTTCTGCAATGTACAGTGAATACTTGAGTACAGTGGTCTGGTTTTGGTCTGCGATTATTTTTGCATTCTTGCTAGTGATTTGTGCTGCTTTTCTTTAAGTAGATTTTGGCTAAAAACACTCAAGTTGCTTTCACTTTTGTAACTGTAACAAAATTCAAAGCTGGGAAGGGTACTACTGAACTTTTAAGAGCAAAAGCTGCACTACTTGTGCAGATGTATATGTGCATGTACACCCGCACAAAAAGACCAAAACAGCCTTTCTCAAACTTTATTATTTACAGTAAAAAAATACCTGTGTGATGTTTTCAGTAAAATATCTTGTTTTCAGGCCTTTTTTTTTTTTATTCTTGGCATGCAAACAAAGCCTGAAAACCTTGTGGTTTTCTTCTTCCTTTTTCACATTTGTGCGTGTGTTTTTTTTTTTTCCTTTTTCTTTTTCCTCTTGGTCCTGAAACAGATAGGGAATGCTTGACAAGTGTGAAAATGCATAACAGTTGTTTTCGGTGTAGTGGAGACTTCATATACATTGAAGTATTCTTAGCTTTAAGCAACAAAAAAGAAATCTACAAGAGGAAAATGGCTAACTTAACAGTACTTTGGGCAGGTATTTATCCTGTGAACACTTTCAGTAGAGTTGAAAGCAAGTTCAGTACTCTAGCTAGACAAGTGACACTGAATATCTTGACTGGTTCTAAATTTTTCTTCCCAGTTGACCAGAACTGCACTTCTTTAGGGAATAGATGTTCTTGTTAAGAGGCTGATTCAGTTTTATGGGACTACTCAAAGTGAACTTTATTTTTGCCTTAGGTCCTTATCGCCAGCATTTAGGAGTCCAGAGCACCACAGGCAAAGGCATGCTCATGTTAATTATGACTGTGAATATAAGAGCTTTCGTAAGGACCTAAAGAAACCTATGACTTGGAGAACAGATGATGAAAAATATGGACAAAGCAATTCCAGATTTGCACCTCATGGAAATAACCACCAGAGAATGTACGAACGTAGATCACCTTCACCAAATCTGAAAAGAATTCCCATGGATGATGCTTATGGTCATAAGCCCTACAGAACGCATTCATCAGAAAGAACTGAAGGTGGTAGGAGATGTCAGTTACCACCAAAATACTCAGAAATACCATATAAAGAGCACGATCGGCCATTTTACCAACACAAAACAGAAGAAAGATACACGTTTGAACACTACAAAGTCACTGGAAATGAAAAAGGAATTAAACCTTTTCACAGACCGTTAGGGTCTTCATGTAAGTTTGAAAGAAAATGGCACGAAGATGACTTGAGGCACCAGAGATTACACGAAGAGAAGTATGGTCAGTCACCCAGAAGAATTTCTGATGAATTTACATCAAGGAGCTCTTTACAGAAGAGGTATAGGAATAAAATAATTAAAACCTGGGTATTGTGGTGTAAAGCCTCAAGTGAAAGTCTGTTTTCATTATAGTTGAAGATAACCACCTTGAAACACGTTTGCTACTTTGTAGTTTAATTATGGGCGACTGGTATTATTGAAGTATTTGTCTTTTAAGTAAATCATATTGCTGGCTAGAGTATGAAAGGATAATGTGTCCCTCTTAAGAGCCCCTGCACATCCGTACCTTGGCGTGAGGGATTATGGGTTAACTTGCCACGCATTCTGCTGTCCAACATTCTTCACATATAAGTTCTCACTTTCTTCTCTAGTGCAAGTGTAAATTGCTTTATGTCAACACAGGTATCCTGAAGATCACGATTACAGAGAATATGGGCACGCGTCTAAAAGGGCTAAAGAAATGGAGAGGTATGACGATGGAGAAGTAGCAAGAAATTCCAAGTGGAAGCAAGAGCGTCCTTTTCCACCCTACCAAGAAAAGGAGGAACAAAGAAATCTGGGTGCCCAGTCTCACCGATCGACTGAAAGGGAGTACTCGGAGGGATCTGTCACAAAGATAGCCTATGAATACAGTCACAAACGGCGCAGGCACCTGGAAGGGGAGAAGTCTTTTTCAGATGACAGAGCTCAGAAGTATGTGAAGCAGGAAGATCAGAAATACGGATCTTCTAAGGGTGCCTGGAATAGCAAAAAGTTAGATTACTTTAGTGGTGGAAGAGCGAGACAGACTGAAGAAGGGCATGTCGAAGTCCCTGCTAAATATAGTTCCAAGAAGGGCTGCAATGCTTGTGTTAACTCTTCCAAAATGGATGTTGATCTGAGACCCTTTAAAAACAAGCAGAAGGAAAGAGTAAGGAAAGAAGGGGAACTCAGGAGAAAAGGAGATTCTTCCAGTAGCCAGCATGATTCAAGTCATACTGTTTCAGATGTGAAAGTGTCTGATGTCAACTGTAGGAGGGAACATCTCACAATCAAAGTGGATATGAAGAAAACGGTGAACAGGTACACCCTCACTTTTCCTCCACCTGTTCTTTATTCCAGTCTGCTTACGGTTTATGAATATCGAAGGAAACCTGTGTTTCCATAGAAGGTGACAAAGACAAACTAAGGTTTTATTTTGTTTAAAACGTTAATTTGTTCAGGCTGGAAACTCACTGCCTGTTTTTGTTACAAAAAACAGCCAACCAACAACACACCAAAAAAAGGCTAGTTAATGTCACAGGAGCATAGTAGCAAGTGGAAAGAACAGAGCAGTTGTGGCCAATACAAACTGTAATTAAAGTTGCTTATTATGAGTGAATGTGTTATGTTTAATTAAAACAGACAAAATCAGGAAAGTCTAACCCTGGGCTTTGTTCTGGATCATAATGGCTTTTTTGACTACCTGAGGAGTACCTCATTTCTTTTGAAAACCAGGAAACCTTTAAATTGCATAAATCTCAGGTACGCATTCAGATGTTGAAGATCAAGTCCAATAAAGCTGTCAAAAAATTAAATCCTTGGGTTATGTTATTTAGTATTGCAGCAAATGAAATAAGTCTTTTGGAGACTCAGAACCAAAAAGTATTTAATAGAGTACGTTTTTATCTTGTGTGTAGTACTTATGGTCGCCTTTAGCATTCCTGTTGTCACCTAAATTGGAAAAAAGGAGTAATATGGAAACCTAAATGGAGGATACATTGTAAAGACTAAGCAGCTTGGATTGTATTGATATTTCAGGCTTTTTTGGTTAATTGGTTCACTGTTGTAGGTGAGGGTAATAGCAGCAATCTCTTTTGGAAGCTGTTCGGTCTTCATTTTGAAGGTATTTTACCTCTTCCCTCAAGTAAAACATCTGTGCCAATGTTTTTCCAGTATTTCAGAAATGTGTAATACAGCGGAGAGTTATAAAGACAAGTTACTGTTCCCATGTGAGGAGTTAATATGAAAGACCAAGAAAAGGGAACAATTCTTTCCTTCTAAATGATAATGTAAAGGAAAAAAACACCTTAATTCTTGCTGCTTCTTTGTGGAAGCCTGTGGAATGATTCCTATAAATAGTAGTCTCTTGCTGCTATTCTTGAAAGTCACATACAATGGACGTGGTAATTATTTATGGGCTGAAGAAGCTACTGTATTGAATATAGCTTACTTGATGTGCAGGTTTGCCTTAACGCAACAACAAAGACATTAGCAGGGACTACATGGCTAATTTTGCAGATGCTGATGACTGGGAGCATTCATGCTGCCTACTTTAGGCATGTAACAAACACATGACTAAAAATGACTGAGCTGAGAAGAATGCATTCTTTATAAGCCTTGGGAAAAGGTAGGCAATTCAAATCATCTGTAACAGATGCCTAAACTGAGATTGTTTGGATTCACTCAAGGGCATTTTCTGGAGACAGATAGCTGACTCCTGGGACTTGCAGAGGCTGCTTCTGGTGCAATTTTGGTATGAAATTCTACTCTTACTTTTCAAATACAGAATGGGCAAGTGCTTTATCACTTTGCAGGGTGGACAGTAAAGTCTTTGTCCTAAAAGTTTTATGTGGAATATGAGTTCTCAACTTCTTTCCAAATAGCAAGTACTTCTAGTGCACCAAGAACAGCAGAAATTTTAATGCCAGCTTCCTTGTCAAAATAGTTCTTACAAAGCAGTGCAACCATTTGATTTATGGATCTATTTAGGATGAGTAAAACCTGACAAAAAGATGCTAAATGCATTCCAAAGCTCACATGCTGTTACTGAAAAGCTGTTTCACTAAGCTCAAGTGAAACAGTTTTCAAAGACATTGAGATATTAGTGTTTGTTGTTAGTTTTTTGTAGTAGACATACAATTGCCTCCCAGAACTATACTAAACAGGATTTAAGTCTTCATATATCGTTCTTATTTGAGGGGTGTATTAAGTTTAAAACTTATAAACTTTGTATCACACTTCACTGAAACAAGGATTCCCAGAAGTGTAGTTACAGCTGTTAATCTTGCAAATTGCAGTTTGGTTGGTTTGTTTTTTAATTTGAAAAGAATAATAAATCAGTTTCACGGCACTTTATTCCTAAAAGAAACATCCTAATTTGTTTTGTTCTACTTCTTTGTTTGAAATTTTCAAGTATTGAGTTCTTTTGAAGTGAGCATCTCCAAATTTCTATTTTAGGGCTGCTTCTAGTCATGCTACAGACAGACAGATGTCACACGATCTGGTTGCTGTTGGCAAGAAAAGTGAAAATTTTCATCCAGTGTTTGAGCACATGGCATCTGTAACACGTGGCGTTGAAAACGACCCATCAAGAGAGTTTACTCAGGAAATTATCACAATTATCCATCAAATTAAAGGTGGCTGTAATATTTGGGGTATATGTATGTATTTATGTATTTACAATTACTAAAAAATAATGAATTAGGTATGCTGTCCTTGTAAATATGAAGTGTTAAGTTTAGTTCGTTTTTTATCATTCATTTAGGGAGAATGTAGGTTGAGGATGGAGCACATTGGTTAGAAGGTCTTGCACCTTAATAGAGGTATTACTGTAGAGTGTTAACGTAGAAGGGATTTCATGGAAGTGCTTGAGATTTAACTGCTTTTTTAGCAAGTGAGCGGAGTGGGGAAAAATAAAGCTTTGTTGTAGTCACAACTTACTAGTTAAATATAGTTCCTTTAATTTTTCAGATGAGTTTCTGGACTGACACGTCATATGTATTGCAGAACTTTATTTGCAGCTTCTAGTAGTTGCCACGATAGAGCTGATAAATAGTTAACCGTCTTCAGCTTAATCTTACTAAATAAGAGGGCTGTCTGAGTTGAGCTGGCCTAATCTCTCATTTGAGGATGTTAAACTGCAAGTGGAAGTAGCTTGACATTTAATCTCAGATGTTGTCTTGGCGTCATTAGCAGTTAATCCTTTGAATAATAAAATTTCCCACAAAACACTTGAAATAGTGCACATAAACATTCTTGTATTTAATGTTTTTGCACAGCAAATTATTTCACATCTTCTGAAATAACTCTGCATGAACGGTTCTCGAAAATCCAGGATAAACCAATTCCAGATATGAATGAAGTGAAAAGAGGTTTGGATCCGGAAATTCACAGGTAATCGCTGCACTTCTGCCTTGATGCAAAAAGTTGAGGCAGTTAATCTTCAGTAGGCTATACGTAACGTAGCTGGAGTTGTTTTTTTTCACTGACTGTGAACTATCTGTACATAATCTGTAAAGATTCTGTGATTAGTTAATAATTTGTATTGATGTTACTTGCTCTCGTGTGATTTTGCTGTTTCAGGAGGATTGACATGTCTTTAGCAGAGCTTCAGAACAAACGAACTGTCCCATCGGAATCTCCTCAGGTATTAATTTTTTTTATAGCTAATTGGAAATTATATGGGTGTAACTAACACCTTTTCGTATTGATAAGCCACTTTTATATGCTTTGAAGACCACTAGCAATTCTATTTTAAAAGGAATGCACACAACTGTATTTACAGATACCGCAGAGGTGGAAGTACGTTTAGTAAGTAGAATGCAGATATGTTCTAGAATAACTGGAGTGTGGTTATTACTACTTCTTCAATCCCTATCTATTCTTAACATGTATACTACGTGGGCAACTGACATGGATTCTAATTTCAGTCAGAGATAGGAAAAACCCTTAGCATTTCTTCTGTGCTGATGTTAGGTTAACCCAACATACAAATTGCAGTTCTATACAGAATATGCAATTTTATTCCGTGCTTTTATCCAGGGACATGGGATTTTGTTTCCCCCCATTAAAACTACATTTACTGTAATTTTGTTTTATATTTTTATATAACAGTAATACATGGGGTGTCACTTAATAAACAATAGTAGACTTTCGTAATATCTACTGAAGTTTGCTAATACGTAGACATGTACAATATGTAGAATATTTATTTATCTGAAATGTCAGTGTTCCGTTCCGTGCTGTTCAGAAATGCATAATGAGGCAGATGGTGCAAGCAGGTCATTGTTTGGGAGTAGTTATTGCTTTGGACTTTGGATTCTTGGGCTGATGCACCTCTGTCCTATGTCTATATGGTTGGTTAACAAGATTATATACTGAATGAAACCCTTGCGGGGCAAATTAGCTCAGTGTTTTTTTATTACTAGCTAACTTGGCTTCAATCCTTCCTCTCAAATAGAACATCATAAGAGTTTTAGAAGATCCAAATGATCTACGCCATGATATAGAAAGGAGAAGGAAAGAGAGATTGAAGAATGAAGATGAGAGAGCATTTCATACAGATGGTGCAGCTCCAAGGTAATTAGCTAATAATAATCATGTTTGCCTGAGCTTGTTCTTCTTGTGTTTGATTTTATTGATGCTTCCACAGTTGCATTCAAATTTATTGTGATTTGTTTTTCTGAAGTTTGACTTCAATTGTGACATATGTCAGTGAAATTTCAAACCTCATATGTAATGGAATATTATGTTGGTAGAGGTTATTTTTCTACTACTACTTTATTGATATTTTGTTTCATAATAGTGTTCTAGAATGAATGTGTTCTTGTGCTGCTCTGAGTGTTTGTGGTGTCATGGAATGTGTGATATATATATATCTCAGAAATTCTCTGTGTATATATGTATATATTCAATTTTATGAATTAGATTTTGGAGTTGCCTTTTACTTCTCTGATGTCCTGCAACAGGTCTGCTAAAGATATATGGCCCAGAGCTGTTTGCAAACTTCAGTCATCCTTTTTTGCTTTTGATGTTAGGATTATGTAGATGACTTATTTGTATTAGAGGTGCTTATTGAAGAGTTGCCAAAGTGTAATGAAATGTGTCTACACTGTAGTCGCATCTTGCAAGTATGTGAATATATTGCTATTTGTCCATTTTAAATACTGCCTGTAATGGCAAATAGTGGCAATACATGCATATTTAAGAAAACTGATTTGTAAAACTGTAGAAAAAGAATTCTTGTTTAAGATTGTTTAAACTAAAAGATGAAAGTTGTCAGAAGAAAAATGAAACCAAATTATTGGACTTCTGCCTACAGCATTGTATTTGCTTGTATTGATGCTGTATCTTCACTATGCGTTTAGCCCAATTGTCTGGTAAGGCTTTTTCTGCTACTTCTGCAGTGGTTACCTTGCTTTACCTTCTATACATACTACTTAAAGTGGAAAGCTCACCTTTCTTTATGAAGTGTGGCTGTTCTGAAGCTTGATGGGGGCTGGGGGACACTTAGAGTTGCAGCACTGATGGCTGACGTTTGGAAACTGAGGGCAGTAATTGATGATGGATAGTGTCTTCGTGAAAAACAGGCTTTTTTCAACAGTTTGCACATGAGATCTTGACCACACTTGATCAGCTAGCCTATTGTGCCTTTTTTGTCCTCTTTTGTTTTGGATGTTATAGTTTTGGGAACTATACGTTTTGGATTCTAGTAATTACTTTTCATGGTATATATGTCTTATTTACTGGCTGTGGATGTATCTGTAATTAGCAGTGTGCTCAGTAACGAACAAAACCGAAAAAAAGCCAGAGCTGTAGTGTACTAGTTGAGGATGAAACAGGCATGTGCAGCATCGGAGTATCTGTCAGAGCTTCTGTCTGATCTGGAATTTGGGAAGGTGGGAAATTCTGTGCTGCTTCAAAGATAGCGCAGCTTAAAATCACTGAAATGTAAAAAGCGTTTTAGCCAGCAGAGGGCAATGGTGACCAGGCATGGAGGCGTAGCTGAGAGAGTCGGGAAAACTTCATTGGGTAGTGAGGCTTTGAAGAAGGCAGAAGACAGCGTTTGTTACCATTGCATAAGAAAATGTAGTTTATTGTGTAATTCTGTGTAGTTTGAACTGGAATTTAGTCAGAGGACAAGTCATTTACCAAATACCTTAGATTAAGATTACTTAAAAACCATCACTTTACCATTTCTAAATGGTACCAATGTTAAAATAAGATCATTTAAAATTCTAGGTGTTGCTATGTTCTGGATCTTAATTATTCTCTCTGGAATTATTCTCTCAGGAATCAGCAAAGCTGCAGCTTTTCAAGATTACAAAACTCTCAACTTGATGGCTTCCAAAAGCCTATGAGGTTCATTAAGCCGCCTTTCAGGAAATTTATTGGGAAACCTCACCTGGTAAGCCTAAGTCTAGAAGTTATTTCTGCGTTTTTTTTTTTGTCCTTATCTTTATAATTGACTTTCTGCTGCACTTCTTAGGCTGATGTGACTAATGATCTGTGAGCTTTTTCCATTGAATTTCCAAGTGAGTCTTTATCTTTGGACTTCCTCAGTGTAAAAATGGTTCTAGCTTCAGTCCTAGTGCAATGGTATTTTCTCAGTCATCTTTTGCAACAAGAGAGCTAAAATAACTTTTATCACCAAATGCTGGCAAAAGAAAACTATTTATTTTGCTTTTGAACACCTCTGCAGTGCTCTAAAACAACTTTGCTATTGTGTTTTTATAACCTCTCGGGGAAGTTGCCAGGAGTTTATCTTCTCAGAAAACTAATTTGAATTGGTGTTGTTGGGTGTGTTTACAATGGAAGCAGTATTTTTTCAGACTCAGGAAATAAGGTGCTCAACTTCAGACTTCTAATTGAGTGGCATGAGCAGGCCAAACTAACTTAGGAATTGTAATGATTTACTGAACTTAACTGATTTAAAGTGTTTTAGTAAGTAGTACAGTTTTATTTAATAAAGCTACATGCAGTACAGGTTCCCAAATGATGGATTTCTCACACTTCATAGTATGTGCATTATCTGAACCACAAATTAGAAGGCGTTCTTATTGAACAAATAACCTGAAGTAATATGTAGTATGTTGGGAAGGGGAGCTAGTTGTCGTCAGTACAGAGGGAAGATCTGAATCTTACTTTGTGTCATTAGCATTCACAGAATGTTTAAGTCAGAAGAGGCCTCTGAAGGTCATGTGGTCCAACCTCCTGCTTAAGCAACTTGCCTGGGACCATGTCTGGCATTGTTAGTCTAATAGTGCTTTCCCTCATGGGAGAAGTTTTGAAATATCTTCTATATATGAAATGTAGATGAGATTACAGAAATGCCTGGAATTATATTCCTAAGGGTGTAATATTTTACAGTGGAACAGGCTTCCAGAAGATGATGAAACCCTTAAGCTCCATCAAAAACAGTTTTTATGTAGTTGAAGTTGTGATTGTCGTTGAAAGCTGGAAGTGCAAAAAGATTCAATGCAACAAGTTTTAAAGGCTTAAAAAAAAATTTAAAGAACAACAACCTGAAGACTAAGACTGAAGCTCTATGGACATACAGTAATACCTCCTGAACTAATACAGTAATTGCAAAATGATGTGAGATGTTAATAACTCAACCTGTATTTCAAATTGTTGGAACTGCTGAAGATTCAGGAAGACTGCATTTTGACATCTAGTAGCAAACTGAAAGCGTGCAATTTTTAAGTAGTTTTAATGTCCTGAGGAGCAATACACCACGCTGAGGAACTTACCAATTCAGAACAGCAGTAGCTGTGAAAGCATAGGTACTAAGGATGCAAGAGATGACTCTTCATGAAGTCAGCCATACACAAGTTAATTTGCAGACTAAGTGGGAACATTGAACACCTTGCTTTGCCATCTGCATGCATCAGTAGAAGTAGAATGACTCAGTGCTCACCACCTGGCACCTGGATAATGGACTTCTTGAGGATATGTCCAGAGTATACTAAATGGTGCTTTTTGATTGCGTTTTCTGCTTTTGTTCTTTGTTTTTGCTTGATTCTTCTTCTGCTTCTTTTGTTTTCCTTTTTATCTACTCTGGTTGGTACTTAATATGTGAAGTAATGCAGAAAGAACACAATCTTGTCTTGGTCAGAAAAGATTAATAACACAGCCGCATCTGATATCTGAGATGATGAAAATAGTTTAGCTATCTAATCTAGCTCCTATAGTGTGGTGTTCCCTGTGGTATGCAGACAAGCTGTGTCAGACTGATGCTTATAGATGACCTTTCTTGAGGTAGTTCTTGAGGATTGGGTGCTATGGGGAGAGATTTTGACAGGCAGTAGCTCAAGCTTGATCTTCATATGCTTGAGGTGCTAGCACTGTTCTGCTACTTATTTAGGGAGCTTAGAACTGGAGCAGCTTCCAAATAGCCAAGTGTAATTTCAGTCATACACTAAACTTGTGAGATTTGTAGTGTTTTTGTAGTGTTCAGAGCTGCGTGACTGTATCTACAACTGCTTTTTTCAGAAAAGCAATATTAATGGAGTTGGAAGCAGCCTTAAAACAAAAAAACGACTGAGAGCAAAGGCCACTCATAGTTGTTTTCTCCAAGAAGGCAAATATTTGGAATTTGCAAGTCAGTCTTGTTTTGGGAGAGAAGTTCAAGTGTGAACACTGTACATTAGAACAGTGTTGTTTCCAACATGTTGGAAGGTCTAAAGATCATGACCGAAAGGCAGCACATAGAGAGCAGTGCATTGGATTTAAGAAGTAGTTTGTTGTGACACCTGAACTTTGATGTTGGGCCAACCATATTTATTAAATAGGAAAGATGCTAAAATGAAGCATATATTAGTGGGGCACAAAAACGCATGAAAATACTGAGAAAGGATTGAAATTTAAGCAAAGCAAGAGCTAAGATAATACTTGTTGGATAAGTACTTAATGGTTTAGCTCATTCTTACAGATACTTAAGTTGAAATTGTTTGCAGTTGCAAGCAGAGCTCTCCAGTCTTTGTGGGAAGCTGCTTTATACTGCAGGAGAGAGGTAGCAATAGCGTGTCATGTCAGTAAAAATTGTAGAGATGTGAAAAAACACAGTGGAAAAAGTGTATAGTAGAAGTCTCTTACCACTCTGTTTAGGAGTGTTCTGCCTATAATTTTAAAAATCAAACCCTGGGATATCCAGAACTCCTCTTAGGTTTATTTGCTTTGGCTTACAGGTAAATATGGAGAGGATAAAAAAAAAAAGTACATCAGAGATCCAGGTTTCAAGTGACAAGACTAAGACAATGCATGAATGCCCCACAGATGTGTTTGAGTCTGTGAGGAGTGTGGTGTTGCTCCATATTTAGCTAAGACAAGTTTACTTTAATTCCCAAAGATCTATTTTTAACAACGGCAAGAAATCTTATTGAATAGTTTCTCTTTGAATCTTGCTGAATGCTCTCCTTTAAGGAAGAGTGTACTACAACAGTAAGCTTCCTCATTTGATTATGTAATGTAGGGAGGAAGAGAAGAGGAAAGTTTATGAAGGTAACCAAGTGGCTTTTCCCAAGAAAAACAAAATGCAATACCCAGAGGGAAAACTTCCCAGCTCCTTTGTAAGTATTTGATTTTGTGGACTATTTTCATATTCTAAGTCCACTCCTGTCAAGGCATTTTCAGAAGCTAAATAGTTGACTTGTAGGCAATTATATATTCTTCTAAAAAATGCTATTTTAAATCCCAGTTACTGTTAGATTGGATTTCCACTGTGCTCTGTTGCATTTATTAGCCCACCAACATTAGAAAGCATACACAAACGTTTCTGCTGCAGGAAAGGATTGATATATTGCTAGAGAGTAGAAATTCCTGAAGCAGCAAAACATTAAAATAAACTCACATTTTATTATACAATGGTTACTTATTGGAAAAAAAATGAGCTTTTAAGCTTTTCTTAAAATGTATTTAAAACTGTTTTAATTCATTTGGGGAAAAACAAGGAATTTAGCAGTGCTGGGACTCACTGTGGTTCTTAAGACTACTTTTAAGAGGAATGGGGAAAAATTGAATTTGTCTTAGAGTTCATTAGCAATTCAGTTCTGTCTTCAGTAGATGACTTTAGTGCAGTACGTGTCAGTGTGCAACACTTGTCAATACTTGTATGCAGTGATGGGGGAGAATGATAGCTGTATGGATCCTCTCAAGGTAACTGCCATGGGAAAAGTTGGAAAAGGTGAAAGAACACAGTGCCTGGAGGGAGTGCTCTGTTTTATGCAACCACGACTGTTTGCCTTCAGCTTTCAGTGTGTTAACACAACAGTTTTGATACCACTTATCCATGCCAGTTGTCCTTGAGATCAGGTATGTTCCTGTGGCTGGCGATTCTTCTCCAAAATGCTATTCTGTAATACGAAGTTAAAAGCAAAATAATTGGAGGGCAGTGTGCCTTCCAACACATTTGTTGTCTGGTTGCTGTGGTGCTATGTAGAGTAGTGATGCCTGTGTTTGCTGTAAATACTCTAACCAGTGGTGACCATATGCTAACCAGGAGTGTCCAGAGTACTCATCTTACTCTTACACCTGACTCAAGGAGTGACTGCTATAGCAGTCTGTTACACATGCTGTGTGCTAATTGAGGCATCTGTTCTGAAGGGGCAGGGATGGAGAACCCTAATTGAAGAAATTGAGCAGGTAACAACCCAAGAGAATGATATTCCAACGTGATTGCTTGTATCATCTTTGGCGTTGGTGGGCTCTGCCATCACTACAGCCAACCTGGACTCCAGGCCCTTTGCTTCTACTCTGGTGCTTTCAGACAGCGGTGTTGTGTCAGATATCACAAGGCTGTGAAAGGGCTACTGTATATGTTACTGTAACCTGGAAGCCGTTTTCCTTCATAATTTAATAATGTTAAGCTAATAACTTTGCTATCTGTTTTCCTACTAGAATTCTTACTATTCTTCAAGAACAAATGACGGTTTCCCACATAGACATATTAGAGGACGCCTTGAAAATACAGGACCCATCAGGAGGCACTTCAAGGTACACGTCAGCTTTTATCAGGATTGTGTTACATAAATTGTGATTTTGATCCTATTGAACTTTGTTAACAGATGCAGATATGAAGGTATTAAATGTTGTGAAAAATAGTGGCAATGTAGCCTAATTGCTTCTGCTGACATAATGGGAGGAGAGAGGGCTGAGTAGATTGAGCTGAGTTATTCAGTACTGTATCTGTAGAGCTGAAAGAAAAGTAAGCATCCAACTAGATTTATTTATATCAGAAAAAAAGCTTTCATTTTCTCCTTTAAAATTACCCCTACTTACTATTTAACAAGTGTGTTCTCAGGAGTAAAATAGCACACAGAATAGGTATTGATGCTTCTTGTTGTGAAGATAGTAAAGTTTAAGCTTTGTTGGCTAGGCTCAGCAGCTAGTGCTTTGGATAACAGTTCGATGGGTAGAAGGGCTGCTCTGCTCCCTCAGGCTAAATGTAAGGGAACTATTAGAAAAAAAGCACCAAAGGGCAGTCAGTCTGCCAGAAAGCTAAGCTAACACCATCAGAAAGGGCTTACTATTCTGTTGTTTAAAAAAAAAATCAACCAAAAAGACTTTCAAGCTGAAGCTTAACAAGTTAAAAATGTCAGCCTGTCATAACTCCATCTTAATGTATAAAGGTGTCATAGCCTGTTAATCAGTATTCCCTCCTATCCCCTCCATATTGCCCCTTTATAAGGGGTGAGTGGTTATTCAGCAGTGTTTCACTGAGGCTATGTTGGTAGATTATTTCAAGTAGCCTTCGGTTTCCTTTATTTTATATCAGCACAGAATTCTGCTGGGGACAAGGCAATCATCAGTCTGCCTTAACTGCCACTGCCTGTATACATGAAACTGAACATTGTTGTATCCAGTGATTGGTTCCACAGTGCTTTAATATCTGTTGGGAAAACAGAAACCACAATACCCACAGTACAAGTGAAAATGCTATATGTGAATAGCACATTATTACTGCCATGGAAACAGCATTGCTGGTTTGATTTCATCAATGTTCTTGCATTTAATTTCCTCTTGCATAACTTAAAGGATTTTTCCTGACCATGCTGCTGTTGAAACCTGCGTAAGGAAGGTGATTTGATACTCAAGAGCCTTCACTGGATGAATATTAAAAAATATATTAAATTCTTCTCTCCAATTTTATGTATCAGGAAGTTCTAACCTAATAAGCCAAAAAAGGAAAGAGGGAGTTTATTCGTACTGGTTTAAAAAGCATATGGTCTTGCAAAAAGTTTAACATACTACAGAAAAAAGTACTTTAGAGCAACAGTTTGATAAAAGATTCAAAGATATCTTAGAAAAGCCTAAATGATCTCTTCTGTAACAATTTTGAAACGTTGACTGTGATTCATTTCAATGGGTACATGTATGGTAATCTTTTGAACTGAACGTCATTCTGTGACTTATGCAGTTCTATGTATTAATGACTTGCTCACTCTCCTTTCCTACCTCCAGTGGCACTAGGGAATAGAATAGGGAGAGCAAAAACAAGAGAACTCAGGATGACATGAAGATTGTAGAATCAGAATGGCCTGAGTTGAAAAGGACCTCAAAGATGATCTAGTTTCAACCCCCTGTTGTGGGAGGGTCGCCAGCCACTAGAGCAGGCTGCCCAGAACCACAGCCAGCCTTGCCTTGAATGCCTCTGGGGATGGGGCATTCACTACCTCTCTGGGCAACCTGTTCCAGTGTGCCACTAGTTAAGTAATGACGAAGGAAAAGAAATGATGCAAACACAAATACTTACCGCATCCCACAGGGAAACTGATGCTTAGCCAGCCTCCAAGCCATGGCTACCTCGCCCAAAGCTCCCTCTCTTCAGTATTAATTACTGAGCATGACATTGTAGGGCATGGAATGTCCTTTGGTTGGCTTGGGTCAGTTGTCCTGAATGTGTTCCCTCCCAGTGTCTTGCCTACCCGTGGCTGGCTTGCTGGGGGGCAAGCTGAAGGAAGAGAGAGCAGTAATGCTGTGCTCAGCCACAACCTGAACTCTGCTGTGGTGTCTGTACTGTCAGTCACCAATTGAAACCGTGGCCCTGTGTGGACTGCTGTGAAGAAAATCCTAGCCAGATGCAGTACAGTGGCAATATGTTAGCTCTTATGGACTTCTCAGTGCTTGGAAGTCATCAGTTTGTAGGCAGTGTGATTATTATTGATTATAAAATGGTATTGATATGAAATTAGATGTTGCTTCAGCTTTTTTTTTTAACCTTAGGCTGAAATTGAGTTGTTTTTCTTGCACCTTAGATTACCTCATTTTACCCTATATGTCTGCAGTACCTACATACCAAGCACGTAACCTGTTAACTTTGTCTGCAGCTGATTCTGCCCTGTGATTAATAACTTTATTCCTCTTCCTCCCTTCTTGTGCAGATGCTTGAGTTGAAACTGTACGCATAATTTCACTTTCATTATCTTGCACCTTTTCTGCTCTTCTTATTTGTTCTGCTCCTTTGCTGCTGTGCAAATGCGGCAGCATGCCTCTGAGCAGACCTCTTCCTAGCCACCGATGTCAGAGCAGAGAACTGCAGCAGCTGTTGGAGAAGCTCAGACCTCTGCTGCTGTGTTCAGTGGCTTAATATAGCATTACAAACACCCTTCAGCTTCTCCTGTGGTGTAGGTTTGTATCTACTCAAGGAATTTATTTGCACTTAATTGTGCTTGTGCTCTGATAGATCTTCAGTAAAGGGGTTAAATAGCATTTAGTATTCTTCTCCAATTATGTCCTCTGCCCGCAAGCACCATGAGAGTGACACTGGGGACTGATGGGGCCAGTTTAATGCTTACCTCTACGTAGCAGGTGGCTGAAGTGATTTTTAAAACAACAGAAACTCTGCATTTGCCTCAAGGAACTGTACTGTTCTGTACAGTCCTTAGTTGTTCCTCAGCTATAGAGTGGAAAAACTGGTACCAAACTTATCACAACCTCAGAGCATGTGATTTTTCTTGAAGTGATCCTTAGTGTGTAAAGGAGACTGGTTTCACCAGAGTAATCGAGCCATGCTTAAAAGGGCTGTTTCTCTGTTGTTTAGTTTCTCTTACACTTGAAAGCTGTTTGTAGAGCATGACAAGTATCTTATATCACCATAATGTTTCCTCTTTTTTTCATGTAAGAACTCACTTTTTTTTTTTAATGTGAATGGGGAGAAAAAAGCTTTGAAGGGTAAACGTCTACAGGAATGTTTTCTGTTACTATCACATTTGAAAACTTTAAACTGCATGACTGGAAAATTATTCAAACTTACAATGAATATGGCTTTTTTTTTAAGACTTCCGTGGCTTGTTCTGTTAGAGATTGGAGTGTGTAAGGATAACAATCTGTTTATAATTTTAACTGCTGCTGTCAGTGTTGG
Organism: Odontophorus gujanensis; assembly: GCA_013399175.1. Taxonomy (NCBI): domain Eukaryota; kingdom Metazoa; phylum Chordata; class Aves; order Galliformes; family Odontophoridae; genus Odontophorus; species Odontophorus gujanensis. The sequence goes on along the minus strand of VXAB01004335.1, from coordinate 541,712 downwards.
TCTTGCTATATCATTTCTGTGAATTTATAATACCTCATCTGTCGGCTCTCTGTTATGTCTGGTCCCATGCTAGGTTAGTGTACAGTATTTCAGTCTGTGGGAGACAAAAGAACAGAGTAAGGAAAGTAATTCAACGGTCTTATGGTCTGAACATAGATCATAAGTCATGCTAATAGTCATGCTAATTTGTACCTGAGAAAGTTACATTATGTACAACACATTTGCCTGCTGCAGACCTAATATCAGTGATTTTGGTAGCAAGTGAGGTGCTCTTTTGGTTGATGCTGTTTTCCTTCTAATGTTTTCCATTTTTCTGTAAAGGAGATAATTTCAGATGTTTTAAACAGTGAATGCAATATGGCAGTTATTGGATCCACGTGGTAGCTGGTGTTTGGAGGAACAGTAAGCTGTAAATAAGGAAAAGGCTCAGTACTTGCTAATGCATGTTCTTGCTCAATACTGTAGGTACTACACGTGTATATAAGTCTAAATACCAACTGTTGAGTTTTGGTGCCCTCATTCTGCACTTTTTCCTTCCCTTTTCCTACCATTACAGAGCAACTTTGCAGATGGCCGTTTGCAATCCCATTATAAATCAGGCTTAGTACAGAAGGGTTTATATATTCAAGCTAAGTACCAACGGTTACGTTCTGTTGGCGTAAGGGGATTTACCACTAATAAATACAGAGATGGATTTCTGAGGAAAGAAAAGGTGAGTTGGTTTGATTTCTTTTTCACTAACCCCTTTCATAAAAACGTGAATATTCAAATGGTTGCCACAGTCTGCTCCAGTTTTTGTGTCGTCGTCCCCCCCCCAGATGGGACATTTTGGAACATTGGCTCTTTGTGCTTTTACAAGCAAAATTGATTTTGCACTTATTTCCCTCATGGATGCTTATTTGAGGTGGTCTCTGAGATACTCTGATTGATTACTGTTCCGATATTCTCTTCTTGATCTGTTTTCTAATCAATAAGAGAAAGTGGACCTTTGTAAAAATGTTAGATCCTCTAAGGCTACAGTTTTAAATTAACACAAAGGGTATTAGTACGCTCTTTGATTAGGTCTGTTTCTCTTCTTTCTTGTGTTATCTCACATTTGTCACATGCTTTAAAGTGCTGTTGTGAATAACGCATCTTACTCATGGTGTCTGAGTAAAATGCTTTAACAAACTCAGGCTGAAATAATTAGGCACATCTGTCTTTTGATTTGCAGCATATGTGAGACAGTAATAACATAGAAGTGAAGAACTTTTGAACTGTAAAAAATGTTACAGCTTTTGGGAGAACAAGTAGTTAAAACAAACTAAATCTTTTCTTAAAATTGATTAGGATCGGAATTGTGTGGGGTTACTCATGGCATCAAAATTGGATTAGGTGACCTGCACAGACCCTTCCAGTTATGTGTTCCTTTGGGAATTTGTACGTAGATAGCCACAGAATTACAACACTAACAAGTAAATACACTTGCATAATAAGCATTAGTAGTTGGATTAGAGTTGAGTTCTTAAAACGCAGAAACATTAATAGGTTCTTAGAGCTGTTTTAAAAAAGAAGTGGTTTCCAGACTGGTAGAAGAATGAGGAAAGAGTGGAAAAATAAACAAAACCAACCAACGAAGTCTCAAAGAAAACTAAACATGTTAAACAGGTTGGTTCTTGCTAAAATATACTGCTGAGTTGATTTTAAATTGGCATGGACTCCAACAAATACATCTGAAGGGCAAATGGAGTTGGAATTAATGGAAAATAAGTGTGGAATGCTTTTTTTTTTCCAAAAATTACAGATCTGGTAAGTGGATATCAAGTGCCACAATTTAATTTTGTTGTAGTGAGCTTTCCCCCATTAATTTCCAATGCTGTTCTGTAATTGGATATTAAGATTTTTGTCTGGAACTTAGTAGAACAATCTTAACAAAATCTGCCTCATGGAGATTATGATTTCAAATAGGGAAACAATAATAAGATCTGAATATTGATTTTTGTTTGATGAGGAAATCAAGTATCTTCAGAAACAACTATTCTTTATGTTGTAGCATTTCCCTTATTTTGCGTAGTGTAATTACAGCTGTCCTTAAGACTTGTTAAACTGGTGAGAACACTTCTGATTTACTTCACCCTTCTAAAATAATTATGTAGCTGCATCCTTTAAGGTACAGTCTTTACAGCTGTGCTGTTTCAACCCGTAACTGAAAGACTTTTTACTATAATAATACAGTGCTTATAAGGAAGTTGGGGGCTCATTTCTTTGCTGTTAAAAACCTGTCAGTAACTGTTGCGTTCTTTCTCTTTGTAGGGAAATTTAAATATTGGGACAGAAACCTGAACTGTGCTCTGATTCTGAAGTTGAAACATGAAACACAGCAAAGGGAACATCTGTTCACTTTTTGACAGCTTTGTCAAGACCTAAATTGGGATAAAGGAACTAACCCTGTAACTTTCTTGATTAAAAAATAACTTTATTTTTTGGTAGGAGAATGCTGCAGAACTTTTTTACAATTTTCATAATTGCTTTTAAACTACAGTATTCAACTGAAATGTTGTAGTATGTACCTTTAGTTCCTTCTGCAAACCAGTCTCGAGTAAAGAAGTCACTGAAGGGAGTCTTATTTATTGATTACTTTTTCTCTAAGCATGATGTTACAGATGGAACTTGAGTTGTTATACCCAGAGGTTTATATGTTCAAAGTTTATTGCTTCTGTAATAAAAAAGGAAAACAAACAAAAAAAAAGTGCCTGAATTGTTTGGTAATAGCACATAGCTCAGGATTTTCCAAGAAAGAAATGACCTGTTAGGTTGCGCAATAGATCTTACACTTTTGTTCAGTCCTTTCCATAAAACAGTATTTTCTATTACTTCATTTTAGTTTAATAATAATCTTGGGTTTCTGACATGTATATACGTTTGTAAAGTGTTAGACTGTTGAGACAATATTTGATTAAAATGAATGGTAACAGGCAGGTATGTAATGTCCTGTAGCAGTAGTTTGTAACTGCACTGAAGGCATGTCAGGTTTGTTAGAGGGTTAGTTGGTCTGTATTTGAAGTTATACTGTCTCATATTTTTTTTGATGTATGACATTCTTGACCAAGCCACGTGTTCTCTAATCTTGTCTTAAATGACTTGGCGGTGGCTTCTTGAATTCAGAAATTGGGGCCTGAGGTGTTTAGTTGCAAGGGAAAAAAAACAAAACAAAATACCTAAGTTTATTTTTAATAAGCATGTATTCTAACAAAGCTGTTCCTAATTGAAACTGCTTTAAATGCAGATAGCTTGTAATTTTGTTCACAATCCCGGTAACTCTCCAGAGCTTACAACGCTTCAGAGGAAAATGTGTTGTTATGCTGTATGCAGAATTTAAATAGCTCAACATGTTTTTCAGCAGCTATAAACAATATTGTGCTTATTTCCTGTTTATAGCTTTGCCTTAATATATTATATATAGTAGGGTTGTGCATATGTATTACAGATTTGTTCACTTTTTTATTACAGGTAAATTAAAGATGTGTAAGAAGTAGTTTTCAGATAACACGTCCTTATTTGCTTTAAGAAAACATTATTTTTCATCATTTCCAGGACAGTGTTAGCTGTAGGGAATGCAGGCTAGTGTGTGTTATTGAGAACAGGTCAGAATTCTGATAGTGGGTAGGGGTAGCTTCAGTGAAAAGGAAATTTGTCTTTTGATGGAAAGTCATGATGTGACTTTTTCTTTGCATGATTTCTTTGTAGTATTTTTTTTTCTTTCCCCACAGTGCTTCCCATAGAGGGATTGTTTATTGGAAGCATGGGTATGGCTCGGAACAGCTAAAATAGTGTCACTTAATCTTCATTCATGGGAGGGATGTACTGCTTAGTGTTTGTAGAAAATAAGTAGGTGGGAAGTGTGCGAGATTCACTGATGCTATGGTGAGTCAACAGTAACACCAAGATGTTTTAAGTTTCTAAAACTCGTTTACAGTTTAAATAATTATTAAATGGTTCAGCTAGTATTTAAGTAACTCTCTGACATAGATACCCGAAATGGGAAGCTAAAGGAAAGGAATTTCCCAGTCAGATGGAAGCAGCTGAATTCCTGCAGGTCAGAAATATTTGTGACACTGTCGCTGATGAACCCAGCAAAATCATCCTGTGCAAGTGACCTACTCCAGCAAGGGGAAGTGAGGAACTGAAGCAACAAACTGAGTCAACCCAAAGTAAATAATGGAGTCGCTGTGTTTGTTAAGCAGCCCACTATTGGGGTCTGCTGTGTGTACCTCTGCAGATCGGTGCAGGCTCACCCTGAAGCTGACAAGCTCTTCACGCTGCTCCTGACTGTGCTAAAGTGTTGCAAATCACAAGTGAAACCATACATGATACAGGACAAACTACTGAAGCTGTCTTGTCTTACTTTGCAGGATACTACTGTTGTGTAAGCTTCCTTTTTTGTTCTTATTAAAGCCTGGAAGAGAATTTGTTGTTGAGCAAATGGGAGAAGTGGCTATGTGAAGAAACTTGTGGCATGTCAGTTTTGCTAAGGTTGTCTAGAAGTAATGCTGAAGCAGTCAGACTTCAGCCAGTTAATGCTGCTCTTTCATTTTTTTTAATATGAAAACCAGGTTTAAGAGTGCTAATGCCTCCAGTTTTGTGTGTTATTTTACTTGTGCACAGCTAGCTTTAGTACTTTGTGTCTAGTTTCCTTAGGATAGGTTATTTCTGTAACTGCAAGCAAAGTATTATCAATACGGTATCTTTTTAACGTGTTTACTGATTTTATTTTATTCACCCCCACCTTGGTCCCAAGATGAATGTCATATGATGAAATGTAGTTCCTGTTTCAGTTGCTGTAGCTTTCTTTGTGAGGAGATTCCATCGGCTGAAATCACATTCTTTACTGATAACTTTGCCATTCTTTACTGATAACTTTGCTTTACTAACCAGACTTCTACAGAAATTTAATTCTGTGATCGAATTAGGTGCTGGAGGGGAACCTAACTATCTGCAACTTACTGTGCTTTCTACCTTCAGCTAGAGACTTGCATCTGTATACTCATACACGAGGAATTGGCTCACTTTTTCTTTCAGCACAGGAAAGTTCTGTTGTACTGACACAGAGTGGTTGGTTGAGAATAATATATTGAAGTTACTGATTGGTTTGTGAGAGGGCTCAAGCTGAGAAAGCGCGTGTCAAGTAGAAGGTCAGTTTACTTGAATAATTCGGTGCCTTTCTATATTGTGACTACATTGTAGAAAACACCCTCTGTATAAAGACTGAAGTAATGTTCTAATTATTGCATTAGTTCTAATAGGAGCATGGACTGAGTAGAATTGTTAGTATAACTGCTTATTTTAACTATGTGAGTAATCCTCTGCTCCAAAGGAAAACTGTTCCTCATATCAGTCACTGCATTTGCATTGGAAAGGCAAGTTAAGAATGTGATTGTCTAAGAGCTAGTTAGCTTTGTTTTATAAATGTGAATTGCCTTTCTGTTAGCTGACTTGAAATGACCGCTGAATGCTTGGCACATTTTCAGTTGTTCACATGTGAAATGTTCTTTCTTTTTATGGAGATCCAAAATACAATCATTGAACATGATTTGTCTTCCTCATAAGTGTTGTAAGTTGTGAATTTAGCGTTTACACTGCTGATCAGTTTAATCTCTATATTGATTGATGGGGTTAAGTCCTCATTTTATAATTCTGAGCTTATATGTGATGTTCAAGTTAACAAAATTCTGGGGCTAGTAAGCAACACATCACAAGGTGTATATATAAGTCTGCCTTAACTCTAATAATGACTTACATGATTCAGATCACCTTACCTGATGCATTTAGATGGTCTTGAGACCTCAACGTGACTGTCTGCGCCCAGGTACCCAATAGCAAGGGGTGGGAGCAAGTTCAGCTGATAGCCAGTTGTGATAATAGCTCACCTGCTGCCTTCTCTCACAGGGCCTTGGGGTGAAACGCTGATTTTCTTTGTGAGAACTTGCTTGCTTTAAAAGCAAAGTAAATAAAATTAAATAATCATACTTCTGGGCATTATGAAACTGGGTTTTCAAAAGATGCTTGTTTGTTGTGCTTTAGAAGGTCTTTCTCTGCTGCGACCGGGAAATTGATAGCGAGAATTGGCTGGAGAAGATGATTAAAGATTTTAGCAATGATTAAGCTATGGAGATTTGATTTCTCAGCCTTCTCACCTTTAGAAGACTTGTAAGCAGAGGGAGATCTTCAACTTCCTCCTTTAGCGAAGATATCTTTAACCATACACTTCAGAAACATGCATCTCGCTTTTCTTCAAGCATCTGAACAGCCATCTGCAACATTCTTTTCAGGAGAGTTCTCTGAAAGAAAGGCTTCAGACTTGCATCCTAATGAATCTGCAAGAACGGGATGTTTCTGCACGTATCTGGCCCTTGACAGACTTCATTCTATTGCTGCAGGGTTTGAAGATCAGAGGTTCGTCTTACAGGAGGGAGGGGAAGGAAATAAAAGCCATTTCAAGACTGTTGAAAGCCTACTTGCGATGCTTAACTCCTTTGTAGATCCTAAGGATGGCAATGAACGTTTAAAGGTGTTCTGTTTTAAGCCTGGTGAACCTATCTTTTCAGTGTTAAGATCTGAGATGACTATTGTCGCAATACCTGCCCCCTCCTTGTCCTTTCCTTGCCTTGATGGTTTTGTTTTTCTTTGGTGGAGGGTTATCCGAGTAGGTATTTAGCCCCATGGTTTAGTAGTTTTACGCTGCCTGCCACTTTATGGTTTTCTTCTGTTTGCTGCTCTGAATTTTGTCGAAGTCTCATGTCTTTTTAATATTTCATTTTCTGTAAATAATGTAGTAGGTGGCTTTTATTTTGTGACTGGCTCTTTGTGTCTTTATTGTTGAAGGAAGAAACAGAGGGGAAGCAGTTGTTTTTAGTTCACTTTTCACGGAATTAAAGAAAAACAACAAACAACACCTCATTGTTTCATTTTAAGAATAGCAGGGCTAGGGTTTTTCCTTTTTTAACAACTCGATGAGAATGTGGACTACTGTTCCTTAGAAAGTTCACCTTATTTATAGTGTAGTTTCCTGCTTCATGAGGACCCTGTAATGAGTGTATGTGCACATGTGTGCACATATGCATCATGATAGATATGCTTAAAAACCTTTAAAGGAATTATTCCTAAACATGGATTTTAAAGAAGTAACCTTTTTAAACTACTAAACTACTGAAGATGGAATTAAATGCAAAAGCATTTTGTGTGTAGTCTCTGGAGTTCACAACGGTGCTTCTGACAATGTTAGCCCATACCTAAGTCTCATGTTCATAAGTATATATTAAGATGTAGGTATGTTTATATGTATGTTTAATATAGTTTCTATAAAATCAATGTAAATTTTGTTTCTACGGACAATAAATGTTGTAACAACATTTCTACTTATAAATGCATCCAGTGATTTGATTCGGTAGTTCATTAGTATTTGTTAGAGTCATTTTAAGAGTATTTTACATGATCTGGGTAGCCATTGGAATGTAATATAGGTAACTTGCTTCTGTAATTTTGTCTGTTACTACTCAAAAAAAAAAATCAAAAAACCTCACTGTGTGGTAACTGTACTGCAATGTAGAGAAGTTGGGGTAGGTACTGTTCCTCTTTTCCCTTGGGGAAGAATGTTTCAGTAATTCATAAGGGCTGCAGTAGTGCTGCTACTCAGCTTTTAGTTGATGGCCTTCAACAGTGCATGTGTCTGATTGTGTTCTGTAGTGCATGCCAGTTGAGATGGGTATTTTAAAAGTGTTATTGCTGAAAATGTGCAACTTCTATCTTCCCTATCTTCCCTAAGTAGTTCCCTAGCAGCTCTTTTCTAAATGCTATGATGTCTTGCTAAGATAAGGTACTGAAAGAATCCATGTTATGTTGCAATGTTACTTGGCTTGAGGACAGTGGGAAGCTAAGACTTGTAACTTCTTTTTCCACTTTTCAGAACAGGATCATTCACTGTGTTACTGCCTGACTGGATAGGAAAGCTATCAATTTCCTACATGTTTATTTTCAGTGTTAGCTTCCTCAAAGCTGAACTGGATTTGGGTATTTGGATGAGATAATCCATGAAGACGACTTCACTGTATGTACTGTAATGTGGAGTTGGAAATTTCACTTGGAGACTTCACTACTTCGTGTTACTTACCAGTTTTACGAGCAGCCTTGAAGAGTGCCTCTGGAAACGGAGCTACCCAATGTACCAGTTTTTTCAGTTACGTTTATGCAACCACCTTAAACTTCCAGCTGGATGACTGGAAAGCCAAACTTTACAAAAAAAAGAAAGCTTACAAAAGGCTAGCCAAGCAAAGTAATCCATACCAATCACAGAATTGTAGGGGCTGGAATGGACCTCCGTGCCGAAGTAGCTCCCTAGCCCAGGTTGCACAGGCAGGCGTCCAGGTGGGTCTTGAACATCTCCAGAGAAGGACACTCCACCACCTCTCTGTGCAGCCTGTGCCAGTGCCCTGTCACCCTCACTGTGAAGAAGTTCCCATGCACATTTGTGCAGAACTTCCTATGCTTCAGTTTGTGGGCATTTCCCCTTGTCCTATTGCTACACACTGCTGAGAAGACTCCGGCCTCATCCCTTTGTTTCCCATGCCTTATTTATGAACATGGTTCAGATCCTTTCTCAGATGTCTTTTCTCAAGGCTGAACAGACCCAGGTCTCTCAGCCTTTCCTCATAAAGGGCATAGAACACCTCCCTTATCATCTTTGTAGCCCTCTGCTGGACTTTTTCAAGGAAATCTGTCTTTTTTTGTACTGGGGAGCCCAGGACTGGACACACTGGATGCGTTACTTGGTTCTTATAAACTCAATCACTGTATGCCAAGCCAGCTGAAATTGACAACTAAAAGCTGTCACTTTCCCTTTAGTTGACTTTGCAGTTAGCACTGTCTCAAAGGCCCAGTGTCCACACCTGTCACGAATCAAATGAGAGTGCGCTTCCACACTCAAGAAGCCTTCCATTGCCCTCGCGCCTTCCTACCCTCCAGCATCCCTTCCTCAGAGTAATCTCCTGGCTGTGCACAGTGAGCGTGCCTCCCTTCTCGCCTTCACCCTTGCCGTTTTTGCCTATTTTTTCCCCTCAGCAACGTCACCAAGCCGCCCTCTACCTCCTCTATACACCTTTGCCGACCCCCTTCCCCAAGGGGCACGGCACCCCGCCTCAGCCCCCTCTGAGGACCGCCGCTCCGCTTCCTTCCTCCCCGCCCTCCCTCCCGCTCTCCCGGCGGCGCAGCGGCCGTGGCGCAGTCTCGCGACACTTCCCGCAGCGCCACGCTGAGCCGAGCGGCGCCGCTCGCTCCGCCAGCAGCAGCAGCAGCAACAGCGACGGCCGCGTCGGGCAGAGCGCAGCTCCGCGCCCCGGCCCCGCGGGGAAGACGCCCATCGGCGCGGCACGGCGGCAGCCGGCGCCTGGGTTCGGCTGCGTTCCGCCCGGCAGCGGGGACCGCTGGCAGGAGCTGAAGGCTGAGCCCTCGCCTCGTTTTATTTTTTATTTTTTCCTTTCTGCGTCCATATGCCGAGCCGAGGCGAGGTGCCCGCCGCAGGACGCGGCGCGCAGCCCGGCTGCTGACCGAGCGCGGCGGCCGCAGGAGGAAGGAGCAGCCCGCTCGGCAGCCTCGGGCGCAGCCGCCTCAAACTTTCAGCCCGAGCCCGGCGGAGCCGCCGCCGCTCCACATCCATGGGTGAGTCGGAGCCGGGGGGGGAGGGCAGCGGGGAGGGGAGCGTCCGCCTCGCGGCTGTTAACTTCTCCCCTCCCCCGGCCGCCCCGCTAATTGTTTTCATGTGAGGACGCTGCGAGCCGTCCCGTCCCGTCCCGCTCCGGGCACACCCACCGCGGGTTCCGTCCGCCGAGCGGCCGCGGGCGGTGGGGGCTGCGGGGCGGTGAGCGCTGCCCGTCAGGTGGCTCCCGCGGACTTCGGGAACGGGCAGCGCCCGCTGCCTGTGCGGGGAGGAAGGAGGCGGCCGTGGTGGGCAGCGGGAGGACGTGGGGTGAATGGAGGGCTCACGGTGCCCGAAACGGTGCCCGGCTGAGAAGGATGGGTTCGAGGGAACAAAAGGAAGAGTAGGATGCTGGCAGGGTGCGCCCGCCGACCGACTCCCGCGCCGGGGTGTCCCCGGAGAGCGGCTGTCGGTGCCCGCAGAGGCAGAAATGCTGCTGGCAGCCCCGGAGCGGTGCTGCTATAGCCCTTCCCTACAGCGCGTTAGGTGGGCGGACATATTACCCGATTTTACCTGTTGTCACGCAGCGACAGTGGGAACGTAGCAGGGAAAAATCTTCTCTTTGTTCTACGGGAGCGCTCTCAGAGCGGTGCATCGCTGCCGTAGCTGTACCTTTGCGAGATGAAGCGCTCGCTTTTCGCTATTGGCTTCCAGTTAGTCCTCCGGCTGAGGCTGACAGGCGTTCAGCCATCTGCGGCTCGTTCCGCTGTATTGATCCCAAGGAACTCCGCTGCTGCTGCTGGCTGTAGGCCGGCATCCCGGGCCGCCGCCTGGCATTGGGTGGCAGAGGACTCTATTATAGGGTTGGTGCCTCTGCTGCTCGGAACTTCTTTACATACGGTGCTGTAATCATGCGTGGGGTTGATCACTGAGGAATGGAGCAAAATCTGTGTGGTATGTCACAAGAAATAACATGTATTTCCCCTCCTCCCCCCACCCGTGATTGTACACATCTGGCTTCCTTAAAACTGATTTTGATAACGACTTTCCTAACTCACTGTCATTCAGCCAGACCTTTCTTTGCAAAATGAGAGCAGACAGAAGGTACACTCTCATTGTTCATGTCTTTAGGGTCTGAGTGGTTCTTGTGCAAATGGGAAAAGCACATGAGGAAGTGAAGGTATGCGTAATATGAAAGTTAAATCTTCCTAGGAGATTCCACATGAAAACAGTTTTATTAAAAACATTTTTAGCATTGTTTCATTTTTCAAAGATATTTAGGTGCATAAGAGAATAGGTGAATTCCTTATAGGTAGCGCATTGATGAGATGTCTAATCTTTTATTTTTAAATTACTTTCAGATTTCACGTTTTAATCATTTATACTTTCTGTTTGGCATTACATGTTGTTATTCCCTGGATCTGTGTACAGACTGCAGGCAGCGCTGAGCTCTGCTCTGTGTGACAGCGACAGGGCCCGAGGGAACGGCATGGAGCTGTGTCAGGGGAGGGGCAGCTGGGGGTTAGGGACAGGATCTGCACCACAGGGCGGTGGGCATGGCACAGGATGCACAGGGCAGGGGGCACGGCCCCGAGTGCTGAGCGTCTGCACGATGCTGTCAGACATAGGGTGGGTTTTGGGGTGGTGCTGTGTGGAGCCAGGGGTTGGACGCCGTGATCCTTGTGAGTCCCTTCCAACTCGGCATATTCAGTGATTCTGTGATTTGATGATTCCCAATGTGTATATTATGCATGTGCATTAAAGTTCAGTGTATGACTCCGAGCTTTTTTGCAGCATGTATTCAAAACCTTCGAAGAAATACATGTTTGTTGATGTTTTATGAGCTTTTCTATGACATTGGAGTTGCAATATCTTCAAGTAAATTAGTTTACAATTGGAATGAATTTGTCAGGAGAACTGAGTGAATTAAAGGTGCTAGTTCCTAAAACTTTGTTTTAGAAGGGGGACAGAGCAGAGGCATTAAAGGTAACTGTGGATACCCACCATCATGCTCAGTCCCCTTCAGTAAATATTTGAGAATTGAAAAAGTGGTGTTTCATGTTCATGGGTATGGGTGCGGGGTTTTTTTGTCTGTTTATTTTTAAGAATTGCATGTGTTTAGGGAACTCCTCAGTGTCATTTGCATGCCCTTTGCGTGCTCACATATCAGTCTGCCCTGCTGAATGAAGTTGGAGGTCCAGAGGACAAAGTAGGAACAAGGTACTGTAGCTGTGTGGGGAAGAGCTGCTTTGAAGCGTCCTGCTTATTTCATTTAGGATATGTAAAGGTACAGCATGATTCTAGAAAGCATTGTTTAGCTGGCGTCATCCCAAAAAAGCAGAAGTTTTGCAGCTCCTTGTGTCAGTTGAGGCACACCTTCCAACCCCTGCAGGAAATGAACACAGGTCCTTTTTTTGGCTGCGGAGGTTTCGCTCATCTTGCAGTCAGTTTCATGCATTAGTTAGGGGTCCCACGTAACAGTAGAGCTGTGTGAGTAAGCTTCACAATAGTGCTTGTGTAAATTCCTGTTTACGGATACAGTTTCATCACCAAACCTCTGAATGGTTCACTTGGTAGCTTTCTAATTTATTTATTTTGTAGAATTGCTGCTCTTAATATTTTGTCAAGGTATTAATAAAGCTTTCCTATTGACAGGGAAAGAGAGATACAAACAAAAGCAGCCTGAAGTCCCCATAGTTAGAGGTTTGTGTCCTTTGGGCCAGTTATGTTATTAGTGCTCACAGAGAACTGTTATCTGTGTGGATTGACACAGCAGTTGAGAAAGATGCTTTGCAATGAAATACCACAACTGCTTTGTAGACAACTGCGGAAAGTTACGCCAAGAGGAAATAGGAAAAAAACAAAACAACAACAACAAAAAAAAAAACACTGATTTTTCTGTCCTAATTGCAACACCTTTTCCAGTTTTAACTTTTTCCTAATTCTTTTTTTCTCCTGTCCTAATTCTCCTCTGTCCCCTGCCTTCTAAGTCTGCTCTGCTTTCCTCCTAAAAGTCCCTGCCTTGGTATGTCTTTCCCCTCTACTTCTTTCCACATTGCACATGTGCCACTTCCTCTTCCTCCCTCTCTTAGCGAAGCATCAATAGAGGGAGCACTCTGAGCACATTTCCTACACGTGGGGCCAACACAGACCTCGGGTTAGAGATGTTCTTGCATCAAAACTTGCACTTGGCCCCGTGGTGCATGTTGAAGGATGCTCCCTACAAGGGGAAGTATGGCAAATTCGGCTGGTGAACTCTTGACAGCTCTACAGTCCTGCATCGAATGAAATGTTTTTGAGTTGAGCTCAGGGAAATTGTGTAAATTGCATGTAGAGGGAGGTGGATATGTCAGTGGTTCTTGGACAAATTTGAAGTTCCCCTTACAAGGCATTGGAAAATTTGGAGCCTTTCAACAAAACAGCTATATGACATTTCTAAATAGGAATGACACGTGTCATTCAGCATCATTATCCTTGAAAACAGTTGTACAGTTCCATCTGGACACAAGGGCAAGTCATATGGAAGATGATTACCATGAGCTTCTTCACTTTGAGTGTTTTGTTGTTGGTTTTTCTTTTAATTTGTTTTAATGAACTTATAAGCAGCTATAAAGTGGCTTATAAAGGAAATCTTGTGTGAAAACCTTTCTCAAATTGTAAGATCTAACTTCTCCTCCTCATAGGCGATATTGTTTTAATTCTTCTGTTGTCAGTAGGTTCGATTCTGACACCACTATTGTGTTAGCTGCCTTCAAGATCAGATGTCCACTTGTTTGGCACCAGTGTATGTACAGCTGCGGATATCTTCGAGGTCAGAGTTCAAGTGAAGTTTTCATAAACTGATGGTATATTTTCAGTAACCTGTATGAATTTTCTTCCAGAAATGGCTGGCAGAAAGCTTTTTACCTCAAAAGCAACAGATAATGGCTTTACGTCAAAACTTTGTCAGAGCTGCCTTCTGCACGGATCGAGATAGGGATGTGAAATCAAGGGATAAAAATCCATATTTATGTGTGTGTATATAGAATTCTGATTTTACAGTCTTCTTTGTGTGCTCTTCTCAACCCCTTCCTAGTAGCTCATTTTTTGCAGTGTCCACTATAACTGTTGCTCATACTGACTGTTGCTTTGAGATCAGAAGGTGTGATAAAGAAGAGAATACTTGAAATAGGTACCGCTTCTTGAAACAGAAGAGTTCCTGTTCCCCTTTGTGGGAACAGGATGCATATGTTGAGAATTATGTTAGAGCTACATCAAAAAGGCATCTTTTCTGGTGGCCTGGGTGCAGGGAAATGTGTGTCAGCATTACAACACTTCCTTGATAAGCAACATCATTTTGATACTAATGCTGAGTGCATATATATTTCTGTTTGAACTACTGCTAATTTAATATATGCAATTTAATGTTACTCAGATTTCTTCTTTTATAATTGCTATTTACTGGATGTTGCAAGGTTTTTTGTTTCTTTTCTTTGAGAATGCTGCTTATAATTGTTCTACCAGCAGTGTATTGACATTGGTACAGGAAATCAGCATTGACCTTGTGGATAATGTGTTGATTCCTTCCACACTGGAAGGGGAAGGGATGCATGTGTTGAGAGAGGACAAGGAGATGGGTAATGTGAGTGAGCAGCTGAAATTCCAGGTCTGAAATGTTAGAGGTCACTGAAGTGCTGAAAGCAGATCATCCCTGATGGGATCAAAGGAGAGAAAAAGCCACGTAGATAGATGGTCTCTGTTGTTTCTGTCTGAAACTACTGATAGAGAACAAGCTCATCAAAATGGTGATAGTTTTTTGTGTGATTCCTATCTTTGTGTTTTGTTTTGTTTTTTAAACACAGAATATGAAATCCTGGACCAAAGATTGTATGTTTTCCCTAAGTGCAAAAGCAGGAGGTAGCTGTAGGGCATATCTATGTTCATGCAGTGAGAAATGATGGAAGAATATATTAGGGGGAGGGGAGCGGGAGAGGAGGTGAGCATCAAGATTCTGTAATTCAGCTAATGTAAAAATAATTACTGCCAGTCTGCTTCACACAGAGGGGAAGCACAGTGAGAGCTTTAAGTCCCTGTGTTTGAGAGAATACTCAGTACTGCAGTTCAGAAGCCATGGACTGCGTTAGTAAATGGAGTTGACTCTTCTCTCTCTTTTTCTTACTGCTAATTGGGAAGCATCAGTAGTAACAGAATCTTGAGAGTGCGGTGGTGATGCCTACTTAAAAGTTCCATGGCAAGATGACTGCTGTAATGTCTCAGCTATGCTTTGTTCCTAACTTAACTTTGCCTTAGTGAAAAGAGCCTCCTGGATGATGAGGGGCGGAGGGAAAAAAGATGTCTTTGTTCTCATTCTTACTGCAGTCTGTGTTCCAATGTGAGCATCACTGAGAACCTGTGCTTTTGTTTTAGAGTGAAGATTTGTCTAGAGCTGTGCATCATGAATTATGTCGGTGCTGAAACAATTGTCTCTAGCAACAAGGATAATGCAACCTAGAAAACAGAGCACTTACATGAGGAGCACATCCCAAGCCTCTAATTAGCCTGCATTGTCAGTGTAGAGATGCATTTTGAGCTCTGCTATTGAATTTCATTAGAAAAATTGTAGAGGTGGGAAGTGCTTCTCTTTCTCTATTTCCTCTTTGATTTTTCATCCTGTGCAGCTAAATTGCTTTTGATGATTAAAGGTAGCTCACACCAAAACCAGTGCAAGTCTGTTCATTTGCATTGGGACCAAAGTCAGCACTGGTGCGCAACCACCTTGAGGATGAATACTTCTTCAGAAACCTCAGTATGGGTTGGTTGCATGTGTTACAAATCAAAGCCCAACTCGATCTGTCAATAGTGAATTAGCTTTCAGTAGCCATCCTACTCGTATCTAGACACTAAGTACTCTGTGTCTCATAAGGAATGTGTAATAAGTGAATTAGTGACCTGCCTATTTCTAAAAACTATCAGGAAAATAAAAATCCACGTAATACACTGTGTCCTCTTCTTGCAGTTTCCAGGAAATTGCTTGTTAATTTACAGAGCAACATGTTCGTGCTTGTTTTTGATAATGAGATCTCCACGCAAACACACACAAAAATAATACCAGGATGCTTTGATGTTTTTTTGTTGTTGTTGTTGTTAAATGTTTGTTTTTTTGTGGGAGGGAGGTGTTGGAGGTCAGTGCAATTGCTGGTGCTGTTCCATGCTAAATCAGCTAACTGGTACCAGCCCAAGTCTCTCTGTGTGTAGCACTGCCTTTCCACATGTCTACTGTTACAGAAGTGTTAGTGAAAGGTAGCAGAAGTAATAGAGTATTAATATTCAGGTCCAGAATTTTTCATTTTTGAGCCAGACACGAAACTGTTCATCGAAAAGCCTCATCTCAGGTTTAAATCGAGTATGTCATCTGTCTGTGGTTGCTGATTCATCCTCACCACTGGCATGAAGCATTTTTAATACTCTGGTATCTTGGCAGAGTGGATTTTTTGTCTCTCTCCATGATACGCTTCTGCAGCACTGAAAATTTGTTATCCTTGTGACAGATATAAAACTGAGTAGCAGTGAAACAGCTTAATTTTTCACTGTTTTTCTCATTACTGCTGTTCTTTCTGTGATGTCTCCCAGAGGACTTATGGAGCTGTGAATGCTCATCTATCTGTTTCCCACTGTAAGAGGGCACACAAGAAGTTCCACAGTGCAGTCAGAACAATATGCCTTTAGTTTGGGATTTCATTACAACAAGACATAAACAACTTTCTGCTACCAAATTCAGGATTTACGTGTAAGTGCTGTTCGGCTTTATGTTTCCAAATGTAAGGATCATTTATTTGTTATCTGTTATTTCTTGTGAATTCGTCCTTGTTTTATGGAGCAGTATCACATCAGGACCTTTCACTCTAGGCAAGACCATGCTGGTTTCCCGGTAATCTAAGTACTGTGTTTCAGCTAGATTGCAGAACTGCAGTGTGCTGAATAAAGTATCCAGCTTCACTGCTTATGCTATCAGGTTGAAAGAACAACTGCCCCTCCCCTTCAAACAGGAAAAAAAAAAAACCTTTGTGCCATCTACCTTCCAAAAACCTTTCAGTTGAAGGAGGCAAAGCTGCTAGCACTTGTTGAAAACACCGGCTTGGCAGTTTGGAAGTTTTGTTTCCTTGTACATCCATTTTCTATTTGGTTGTGGGAAAGAAAAGGTCGATCAGTAAGCAGTCTCAAAACCTACAGCTGGCTCAAATTTTCATCGATATAATTTCAATATGAAAGTATTTAACTGGCTTTGACTGTTAGAGTTCAATGATTTTTATATGTTTATTTAGTTGTGTTTGTTTAATGATATGGGTAACATGCAACTTGGATCACATCGTAAGGTTCTAAATGGTTTACTGCCTTGACTCCGTCGTATAATTAGTTCAGTCATTAATTTTAATTTTGTACTGTTTTTTTATTTCATGGCTAGTTGCTGTATTCTTAATATTGGAACTGTACTCTATGTAGTTGTTTTGTTTTGTTTTTTTTTAATAATTTTAACAACAGTTTTCCAGATGATGAGGAACTAAAATTGTTGGGGCTTGGTTGGATATTAACTAGGTAGCTTAGGTATTTTATTAGCTCCTCAGTTGCTTTCCTGGCTTTGCACCAGTTGGAGACTCTTGTTGGTTATACTGAGTCAGGTTTAGCTATCCATATCGATCTGCTCTGACTTCATTGGGGCAGCATGTATTTAACAGAGGGATTTTTTAGTAAAGCTCTTGCAGGATAGTTAATGGCTATTTTACTGATTGGAGGCCTTAATACAGCAGATGAAGGCACCTTCTGTGTCTGCCTCCTTGCTTAAGCTGGTGCTGCTGAAGGATTAAACTTGCTCTTTGTGTGATGAAAAAAATGTACTGTCCAACAGCCAAGTAATTTGTAGGAGTAAGATCAGCTCTTTCAGATGCACCAAACAACTTTGCAACTGGGATTGAAATCTTCCTGCTGCCTTCTTTTGTTAGAATTGTAGTTAATATTCGTCTGTCTGCACAGCTGCTGTTTGTGGCTTCTCTTCCGGCAGAGATCTCTCTTGAAATGGGAAATATCTTTGTTTTCTTTGAAACTTTGTTACTCCCTTGTAACTGTTGATAATTTCATTCATCAAATGCGTTTATTGGTCTGGGTTTAAAACCCCTGAACTACTCTTGTCAGTTTTACTCTGGCCACTGAGGTCAACTTGAGTTGTGTTTTCTTTTGTCACCTCCTCCTGCATCTTGGCATTGCTTGCTGTGATTAAATGAAGCATGCTACTTGTTTAAAAGACTACAATGTGGGCACGTGTGTGTATGAAGCAGCTATCAATTAGCGTTAGATCCGGTGACACCTCAGTTGTCCAACCGTGCTTCATGGAAGCTTACCGTAAGTGGTTAACTGAGATGTCATCTAGTTCACGGTAAACCTCCCCTTGACAATTCAGAGTTGCCTGTGCTGATCCTGGCTTTGTGAGAGATCTCTTAATGTGTATGCATTCAAGTGTTTAATGCACAAGAAAGTAGCCTGCTTCTTCCTGTGCCTTTCCATTCCTTCACCTCGTTCTGTCAGAAAGCAGTTTCTCTTCATATCATGTACAGAAGAGCATTTATACTTCTTTTCCCTGCTGAAAAATTTTAAAATATTTTTAATCTGCATCGGTGATTCCCACCTATTTTTCAGGAAGATGCGCTTCACCCATTCTTTTCAGGTAGCTGGTGCTGCATCATGTTGTCTTTCATCTCCTCTTCCTTCAGATTCATCTTTCCTTCCCTTTCATCTGTCCTTCAAGTGTGCTGCTTTTTCTCTTTTTCAGGGAACTTTCCTATATACTTCACTTGTATAGTCTTAAAACTCACAATATTAGGATGTAAAGACCAGTAGAATTGTGATGATCCATTTGTGGGTGCTCCTTTAATTATTTCTTCAGGATTAGGGAGACAAGAAGCCTTCAGTTGGTTTCCTATAAATACTATATTAGGAAGGAGGAGAACTGGCTGTCTTAGAGGCTGTTGCTTTAGTCCACTCTTCAGAGTCAGAAATAGTACCCTGGAAGGTAAACGCTGTGGTTTCTGTTGCTCTCTTGTGTTTTCCTAGTTGCCTTCCTGATGCTGTCTGATTCAGAGAGTTGAAGTAAACTGAGGAGAGACTGGTGCTTTTGTGATGTACAGAGAACACACTGTAGAAGTTGGCAAAGCCAAGTGCTGAAGTTCTGATATTTCTGAATTTGGAGAAGTTAAAAGCAGGATGTTGCTGTTTAAAGTACAATTTCAGTTCCCGTCTGTCTGAGTCTGGCAATGCCTTGTTCTAAAACCAAAAGCAAGAGTTGATGTGAACGCGGCCTTACTGGGCAGAGATCCTAAATGCAAGAAATGCCCTTTTCTGCTCTAGGTTTTTTTGTTTTTGTTTTTTAAGGTAGAGTTGGTTTTAGCACCTGATTTCTTTAGCTCCAAGAGCTTGGATCATTGAAAAACCAAGGGAATTCACTAGAGGTTGTTCTAACAGATGGAGCCCAGGAATCTTTCTCATAGAGGCATTAGCCTTAACAGTAGCAGTCAGGGTAGGTAATATTGAGTGATACCTCTCTCTGTTTGCACTTGTGCCCTGCTTTCAGCCAGAACAGTGCTGATAGCACACTGTGTTTGATTGCTGCTGAGTGATGCGAGCGGGGCTGGGCTGGGCAGGACTCAGCTGGGCAGGGCAGGTGCCATGCTGGCATGGGGAGGGGTCAGAACAGTGCCTGAGTGAGACAGAGTCATTCTGTACCACATGGCACCATGTGGAGGACCATAACACTGTGGCAGTTGGTTGGGAATGGACACTGCTCCGGGGTTGCAGGGCATTGGTCAACAGTGGTGAGACCTTGTGCTGGAAGGTGTGGTGGTGCTGGGCAACAGTTGGTGGGTGGCAAGTGAATGCAATGCAGATACATATATTGTTATTGTTGCATTTTTTTATTCTTGTTTCTCTTCTGTTACTGAGCAGTTTTTATCCCAACCTATGAATTCTGTTTTGTTTCCATTTCTCTTCTTCCTTCCACTTGGAGAGGGGGAGTGAGCAAACAGCTGTATGGTTCTGAGCCGCTGCCAAGTAAAGCCCCAACACCTTGTTCTCTCAGTTGGTACAGTTTTAATCTGTGTGCTGCCTTCTGGATACTACACGAAGATTCTACACTAGCATTCAAGGAGGTTCTACTCATCTTGAGTAGCATCTGTCTTACTGTAGCTTCCTTGCCAGCATGCTTTGTGCTGTTCCAGAGTGTACCAGTGCTGGGGTAACTGGTGGTGGATGGGAGGAGGCTGCCAGAAGAACAGCTGCTCATAAAACAATAGGGTCCATTGCTTCTGTTACTGTTTACTTGGGTTCCATAGAGTTCCATACTGCTGCTTTCTCCGCTTTGCTCCTGCATGCTCACTGCAGCAATGGGCTCTTCCACCTAAATGCTGATTATTGTTTGTGTTTTCAGTTCATACTCAGCCCCACTGAGCATTCTCTTTAAACCAGCATACTGTGGCTTTAATTCCCTGTTGGAGCAATGCTATCATCAGGTCACAAGCTGTTGTTGCTTGCGGTGAAAGTCTGTGATGAGCTTTCACATATACTTGTTCTGTTTGCATCAGGTTTTGCTTTCAGGATTGTTTTTCCTGGAATGATTCACCTTCTTCTAAATCCATGGATTTTCTGTAAAATAAAATGTGCCCCCTCGCTCAGGAATATTGATGCTTGGGATTTTAAAAAGCATCATGAACACAAAACAGAGTAGTTAATGATTGTGACCTGGGAATGTTTTTATTCATAAGAGCTAAAGAACTAAACTAAGTTTGTTTGTGACTTCTCCATGTTGTGTGGAAGAAGATACCTGCAGATACTGATTTGGGCTGAGAAAACCATTGAAGGTACCATCTAAAACTTCCTTCTCCAGAATTGCATCCTGGATTCTAAAGTTGAAGTTTGAGAGATTTTTAGTGGAAAGAGTCAACACATATAATCTGATACGATAGTTATCTTTCAGAAAATCCTTGGGCAGATAAATCTAGACATGCTTAAATGCAATAATTTCTACTTCTAGAGCAGCATTTTTTTTTTCTTTTTCAACACTTGTACTTAACGGAGTCTGAAGGAGAATGAAAGAATTTAATGTAGAAAGACCAACTGGGAAGGATTAACACCAGCCTTCATTATTAATCAAGAAAAAATGTTGTATTGGTGGGTGGTAAAAATGTTATTTTAATCAAATGCATTCTTCAGAGTGCTTCTACCGTGCTTTTCCTTGTTGCTTATATAATTGATCAAGTTAGATGTATTTATTTATTTATTAATAATACACGAGGTGCTTAGGTCTGTTATTTCAGTATAATACAAAGGTTAGTGGAGATGATGTAGTGCTAGCATGCAAATCTTCTATTGGAACAGAGGAGTGAAATGCAGATTACCTGTGATCGTACCTCATATGCTTACAACTGTGAACTTCAGTGTGCACATAGCTTTTGGAGCTCTTACAGCACCTGACAATCTTATCTATGGAAGCATTACATAAAGTTTCCTTTCATTTGGCTTATAGATTATGAAACTGTTGAGAACTTGCACACAGTATTCGGAGAAAGATCAGGCTCTGAGTTTTGTAGATTGTACAGAACTTAGCATTTATGTTAAAGAGGATTAAATGTTAAAAAGCTTCCGATTGCTTTCTCTCCTGCATCAAATCCAAGTCCTTACTGTTGTACAGCACATCCGTTTGTGACAGTTTATGATGTATTAGTTAAAACATCACTGAATTGTAGACTTAGTATTTTACAGGTCTTATCACAAGAGCTGCTGCTGGATTAAATATTTTACAACTGCTGTCATAAAAATAGTAGAATTCCTCAAACCTCATAGTTTTGAATTATTTTAAGACATAATGCTTGTCTGCAGCTGGCACTACATAGTGGAGAGCTGTAACACGGTCCAAGGATCTGGTCTGTATCAACTGTTGCTGGTAGGAGGCTCTTTCTTGCAAAAATTGTCACCTCCAACAACAGGAATACCACATCAGGATGTGTCTATGCACCATTTGGACTGGTCACTTAATTCAAGCCCATCTTTATCAGTACTTCAAGATAATGTGGCTGAGATGTAGAGGAATATGTTGTTTTGTCCCAGTCTTCCCTGTAAAGGATTTCTGCTTTTGGCAAAGATGAGTAATGGCAGTAACAGGTTAGGCTTCTATAGTGAAATCCTCCAAGCTCATCTGAGATCATGTTCATGATTACACACATGCTTCTAGTCTGGTTTTAATGAGGCTGGAGGAATGTTGCTATGCTAGAAGGTCTGAAATTTTAATAAATTAAATTTACATAGTATGCAATATGAAGACTGAACAAACTGTTGATTACCGTCTCCTCTCCTGTTCCTGGAAAGTAGATGATGCCACATCATATCACTGAAAAGATAATTTTTGCCTTCCAAGGAAATACTTTGATTTGATTTGACCTTCCACCTCAGTACTTACATGTCAGTGTCTACAAATATGATCTAGGTGGCCAAAGGATTGGAATCAAATGACGGTTATACTGGATTAGTATTTCTGAGTAATCTTAAACAGCAGTTATGTTTATGGCATCAGTTATTCAATCCTGCTTCCTTTTTATGTCAGTACATTCATTCAGTGACAATTCTCCTGAATTTAGCTGAATGCTAGTTTTATATATAGTTCTAGCTATATTTAGTTGTGAGTAATCTTTCCTCTTTTTGTTTTGAAGAAGTAAATAATATCCTCCCTATCTTCTCAATTATCTGAAAAATGTGATTTAGACACCATGAGTAGCATTACTAACAAGTTTTTACAAATACGTATAATTTCAGTCAAATAGGAGTAATTTGTCTTAGTTTGCATAGCTTAATTCACAATCCTCCTCTCATCTCCTATTGATCCCAACAATGAATGTAATCCTTTACAGACTTTGAATTTTCTTCTTATTGATATTGGAGGAGCCAAGAACTCATGTTAAGGTGATGTTAAATGTTTCTCTGAATGTAATCAGTCTTCCATTTGTTCTGGATGGCTTGTTTTGTTCATTGGTATATGGTGTTGTATGAGAACTGTTGAATCATGGCCTGAACCACCGATTGATCACCTGAGGTGAGCACTGAGTCAGCTACAGGAGCACAGGTGAAGGCAATGCACTGTGTGACCAGAAGGGGTGGAATCTGGCTCCACCTCTGCCAGATCCCATTTAAGGGCTGACTACCACTGGGGAAGGATCTCTTATTGGAGATTGCTCCTTTGGAGTTTCCTATCATGAGCCTAGGACATGGGTGAGCTTTTTTTTTTCCCCTTTATTTTAATTATCTCTTTTCCATCACTCCATCTGTTTAACTATACTATCTATAAAGTATCTTGGCTATTATACCATTTGGTATTGTTTGTTCTGTTAACCTCACACTTTAGTGATGTTAAAATGAGTTCACCAACTTTCAGGACAGTTTTACCTCTAAGAAGCACTGTATTCCTTCAATGAGAGGTTTATGCAGTCAACTACAATCTTGATGACGACGTGACCAGAGTAAGCTTGTGGGTGAGTGCTGAGTACTGGGGGCATCTGCTCTATTTGAGAAGTCCTCTGGTTGATAGAACTAGAAATATAGGAGCAGCGGTCTGATTGTAGCAGTTTGTTGACCAAGGCAGTTGTAGGGAGTTGTAGTCCAGTGTATTGTTGAAAAGGGTAAATTAATTTATGGAATATAGGCACTTCCCAGATGGGCACCCGCATGAATGTCAAAAACCATCTATGTGATCTCTCTCTTGAAAGCGTTATGGAGACTTGGCTCTAACACCTATTGTTAGATTTCCCCCGGAGTATCTGGGTGCCTTTGGAAACACGGGTGTGACTGCTGCCATTTAGAACTACTGCGGTGATCATTTTTTTCCTTGCTTGCACAGTACGCATGAATGGCTCTGATGTTCAGATGCAGTTTGGCATATTGTTTAAAAGTTTAATGTCAGAGATAGGAATGTGACAAGAATAAATGCAGTGAGACATAACTATGGTTATAGACCTAAAATAAATAAATTAAAAAGCAGAATGAATTCATAACATTTATTAGGAGTACCTTGTCTGAAATTATTTACTGTAGAACTGCTATGAGATGCATGCTTTATTTGGAAACTCACTGCAGATATACATAAATACTGACATACTGACTTACCGTTGTTCTTAGTTTTCTAACTGTAAATTAATTCAGTGATGAATTGTGGTCATACCAAATGCCTTAACACCATAATATAAAGTGTTTCCTGTCCTGCTGAGTAAATTCCATAAGAATAACTTAGTATTTGTGTTTTCTTAAGAATGGGAACCAAGCATACTAATCCTTCTTTGACAAACAGAAAACTGGCTCTTCCCTTTTCCTGGAGGGATAACTAGGCCTTTATGTAAGCTGGAGAGACTTCAGTTCTGCTGCTGCCCAGAGGAGTCACTTCAGGACAGCCCTAAGCAGGAGCGTACACATTTTCCTCCAAATCAGGTTTTGGTTGGGGATCTCTGCACCACTCCTCGGCTAAGGCAGAGGGATTTCAAATGGGGCCGTGCTCCATAAGTGGGGGCATTGGGATGCAGTGTGGTTCTCTGAGGGGACTTACTTCAGTCCTCTTACAGTGACCTGTGCTCAGATGGCTCTGTGGAATGCTTCTGTGTGAGCATGTATGTGGGCATGTCAGCTGCGCAGTGGAGCTTCCCTCAGATGATCTCCATCTGTCCTAACTGCTCCATGGCTGCCTACCGTGTGTTTGCCGCCAGAATGTGCGAGGGGTGTTTGTGGCCTGCAGGAGGGGATTGGGGCAGGTGCTTCCCCTGGCATCGTTGCGAAGGCATTGCCAGGTGACTGAACTGATCGCCAGCAGGATTAGCATATGGGCAGGGAACCAAGGGGAGGTTGCTGAGGCAGCTTTCAACGGGAAGCCGGTTAATTCCTCTGTCCTGCAAGCTAGAGAAAAGCGCTGCTGACGACTATGACATAAAAAGATCTGTGTGCCGTATGACTTACACGGCTCCCTTCTGTGATTGCTCTGCTCTTTGTGACTGAGTGGTTGAGTGAAGGTGGTGCTGTAGAACCATGACCTTTAGCTCCTTCCCAATGTTTTCAAAGGGTAAATATGAAAATATAATGTAAACTGAAAGCTGTTGCCTTAGCAAAGGAGTTGTGGTATATCAAGTAGCATGGATTTAACCTCTTGAAGATGGAATTACTCCCCCTCAAACTTTTTTTTCTTCCCTTCCAAATCTAATTACTTTCGACACAGAATATTATTCCAGTTGCAAAACAAAAAAAAAAAAGAGTGAACAAAGTCTGGAATTAGTTTCTCAAGGAAGTTATGGTTCTTTGATTACTTGGAGTCCAGCAGATATGAAATGTTTTTTTTTCTGCTGCAGATGTGATACAAAACTAAGAGCTCAAACTTTCTTAAAAATCCCATTTGCCACTTGCCTTTAAACTATTAAGTTAATGCTTCATTGGTATTACTACTTAATTGTTTTTATGTGCACAAAGAAGCAAATGGGAGTAGGTGTTTCCATTTTGCCCCTCAATGGGAGGCAGGGGCTTTTTTTGCTAGAATGTTAATGTGCGAAACTATTGAGAGTTGGGTCTTTACAAACTACAGATTTATTTATTTTTCCTGGTTTAGAAGAGCCACACACAGGCACCTTTTCCATCCCTGATAGTGACAAATATTGAGTAACAATCATCTCTAATTGTCAAGGAGTTGTAGCATGGTGCCTGCAGTGATTGTAATGATTTGGAATAGGAAAGACTATTGGAATCCAGATGAGCATTCAGAGGCTGTACCAGTGCACTCCCACTTAATCCATGCTGTGCCCTCTGTAATAAAACCTGCCTCCTCCTCCCTTGGACACCTTTGTATCACAGCATCCTACATCTGATTGGCCTGCCAACTGCTCACTGTTCCCATAGTCCAGAAAACAACAGCACTGTATGTTGCATTTGATCTTCAGACCATCTGGCTCTCCAGGCATGGGCTAGGAGAGCAATGTTACTGAGTGTTGTGTAGTGTAGTTTATTTTTTTCCACTTGAGCTCTAGATGTAAGTCATCCATTGTCATTTGGCCTAACAAAAGATACCTACGTTTTCCCTGCTGATGGTTCCTTATGTATTAGTGAGAGTTTTGTTGCAACTTATTATATATCAAAAAGACTGTTTTGTTTTCAAAGCATACCTACAAAGACAAAAGAATGCTATTTTAACCAGCTCATACTGAGGTTTAACAAACAGAGCAGCATATTTGAAGTAAGACCTTGTTTACTAAGTTTTGAGGCAGATGGAATTTGATGGCCAGATTGTAACTGGTTATAAAATGTGTTTATAATGAAAATGTTGATAAACTATTAAGTACTTGTTACCAAATGAACCTTTGTGACTGTTTTATGAAAAGAAGTGGCATATAACAGAAGAGAAATGCATTCAAAATTATTGAATAATGGTTTTTGATAATCTGGCTATTTACTGTAGGTGGTAGAGAACTTGAAGCTTTCTGTAGTTTGAGACCTTCCTTTTGAGACTTCTGCAGACTGTGGCATAACAGTAAGGTTGTGGTAGGATACCTGTTCACGCTGTTAGTCTTTGTTACTTCTGAACAGTTAGGTTTATGCAAAGAAGGAAAGCACTGTTGCACTGTCTTCCAAGGAAATGTCATTGGAACATTAATTTAAAACTTTAATATAGAATATTTTCAGGTTTTTTTTGTGTGCGTAATCTTATAGGCATTAAACTCTTAACTCTTGCACTGCTGTGTATATTGCCGTGTACACTAGGATTAAGGTCTGCAGTCATGTGTGAAACCATGCTGCTGCAGAATGTGGTGCTGCCATATGGATGCTGTTACTTGGGTGGAAGTATGCCAAAGACATTAATAACATTTCCATTGTGCCTACACACTTCAGATATCACTGGGAGCTGATTTAATAATGTAGTTTCTGTTGCACAGTAGCAAATCTGTTTCTTTTCTTGATTCATTTCTTACTTGGACACCTACTATACAGTAATTGAAAATAGCATAAATGGAGACAGTTAGCTCTCCAAATTTTGGTGGCATTGCTTAAAAAAATGCTTGTCCTGGCTAGGTCAGTTTAGAGTGATTAGATTTTGCTTGTCATTTAAAATTTGGCGGAGAGACAAACACTGTGAAAATCTTTTGTAATAATCAAAAAAAATAATTCCATGTGTGGTTAGAAGACGAACTCAGGGAACAAAAGGCAGAAATAGAGAACTTTTATCAACAGTTCTTCTGGGTATGCATTCTATTTTTTTAAATGGGGCTGAAAGGTTCCATTTCATTTTCTGGTTCATAACTTTTGGTGTTTCAGGTTTTGTTTTTTTTTTTAAATTTAT
Organism: Odontophorus gujanensis; assembly: GCA_013399175.1. Taxonomy (NCBI): domain Eukaryota; kingdom Metazoa; phylum Chordata; class Aves; order Galliformes; family Odontophoridae; genus Odontophorus; species Odontophorus gujanensis. The sequence goes on along the minus strand of VXAB01004335.1, from coordinate 514,674 downwards.
TTAAAGCCCAAGCCACTAAACGTTAAATCAAATATATATATGGGTTTTTTTGTGTGTGTAAATGTATGTATATATATCTTTGTCCCTGACATTGCAGTAATGAGTTGGACTGTGCCAGTCTCCAGCAGGACTGTTAATAACTAGTTTTGACTTTGTTTCAAGGATTTTTCTGTTGCAATCTGGATTGACGGTAATATAATGTTAACAATAGCTGATTTTATTCTGTTGTAAGGAAGAGTATTCCCCTTTCAGATCAAAATAATAGCTTTTCATTTTGGATTTCTTACTTGGATTTCTGAATTATTCTAGAAGTGAAAAGTGCCTTCTTCCAATAGAAAAGGTCATACAGCTTGAGTTTGTAAGTTGAGACGGATTTGTCTTTCAGGCATGATGGTGTACAATATTTTCAAGAAAAGTGCACCATAAAGAGAATCAAGATCTGCCTGCTCCAATTTTTGTTTTATTTCCCTTTTTGGCTTAAAAGGGATTGCTTTTTGGCTGTTAATATAACAAGCTGTTTACCTTGGCAGAGCTATGCCTACAACCAGCCTTTGTTGATTAACAAACAAAACTAGTTTGAGCTAACTGTCCACAGAGTGTTTTCTCACATCCTGAATCACTGTGCGAACTGGGGCACTTTGTTAGCGGGGTTCCTGAGGAGAAGTCTTACTCAGCACTTCAGGAGTGAGGTATGATTTACCTGCAGATGCAAAACAGATCCACTTGGCAAGCCTGGATCAAGTATTGTCTCCAGTATCAATCCAGCTTCCATGAAGACAAAATTGCTTATCAAGAGAAACAAAAAAAAAGACTAAATTTGAATGGCAGGATGAATTTTTCAAATCTCAGTTTAAGAAGGTGGCATTGTTTAGTATGCTTTAGAAAATGAGCTTGGTTTAAAAACTGCTGTTTTGTGGGGCTATAAATTATGAAGTGCTTTCAGGCTTTTAGATGCTTTGCAAGCTTCAGTAGTGAGTTGAATGAGAATTTTGCATGATCTCATGAGTGCCTTCCCATCAGTTTGTCATGGTCTGCGCATCTACCAGGTGTACTCTTAACCTTTCTTTCCAAATGTGCTCTTGGTTCTCTTTGTAGAGATTATAAATGTCTTAATTGTGTGGTCCAGTTTTGGTGAGTTGTATGTCTGTCTGTTTACACGCACTTATGTTACAGTAATCAAATCCTCTGAGAAGAGACAGCGTTTTAAAATGTTTATATAAGTTTCTCAATAAGTAGAAAACAGTGTAGGCAGAGAAGAACCTGCATGGTAAAGGAGTTCTTTCTTTGTTTAATTAAACTTCTAGTAAAATGAAAGTGGCTGAACAGCTATCTAAGAATTAGTGTGAGGCGGGCAGACTTCAAGAAGATAACTGCAGTGCTTCCAGCTTACCCGAACAATGGTAGTGTCAAATCAACAGCCATCTTCTACCTTTTGTTCTTTTTCATAAGAGAGGGAGCATAAATGATAAGAGTGAAACTGTCAAGACTCATGTTAGTTTCACAGCCTTCTCTGTAAGGGAAAACTGCAAGGACAGCAGCAGGCATGGCTACTGAAACTCTGAAACCATTGGACGTAGAGAACGGGAGAGTTGCTTGTCTTCCTTCAGTATGTCTTGCAGCAGTCGGAATGCTGAGAAGTGTTGGAAGAATTAGTAGTCTGAGCCAGCCTGATTCTTAGTTCTTTCCTACCTCCTCATTACAACTCTCTGACCACCTCTGGGTTGTGCTAACTGCAGTGGTTAGTTCAAGAGATTCTCCAGTTAGTGCAGGAGTTTGCATGGAAGGTGTCTGGAACCTCTACCAAAGATAGCATGAAATGCCTCAGCAGTTGTGGTGAGATGCTGCAGGACGACTAGGTGGGTTTAAAAATTGTTTGCTCAAAGGGTTGGACTTTTCAATCCTTCTTCAAGTCTCTGAGACTTTGAGTCCAAACATCCAATGTTTGTTTACAAGAGACCAGCAGAACTGGTGCCTGTTGGGATGAGAAGTGGATACTCCCAGGGTGGCAAGTCTGGAAGCTAGAAGTTTGATTCCTTGCTACTGCTATGCCTCAGGAAGTGCAATTGTGGAGTTAAGTACATTTGTAGGTGATGAGGGGACAGGGTGCTTGGTCTAACGAGTCACACATGCCAGGTAAACCTGAGCCGCAACAAGAAAGTGGCAAGTGACAGTAGTAGGGAAATTCTCTGCTGTGGAAGTTGGAGGCTCCCATCTGCTGACCTGACCTGTTGTTTGTGGAGGTTTGTTACTTGCTGGCAGCTTGGATCTAGAATGTTGTGCAAAGGCTTATGAGGCTTGTGTTGCCCTTAAACTGCTCTGCCACCACATGGGCTTCAATGATGCTGCTAAGTTGTGATTTGGAAATTACTGAGTTGTAACTACATGGCTCTGGGGTCATGGTGAAAGGCACAAGTGCCTGGGCTATTTTGTCCTTGATCTTTTTGGTGAGGGGGAAGTGTGTGAGAAGGAGTGGGTCAATCCAGCAGGTAAATATTTGCTATGTAGCTGATGTCAGCAGCAGTTTTAGTTTTGTGAGCACGGGGACCCTCTTTGAGGAGTGAGGGTAGCTTGAGAAAGATGTGATCCACTGAAGTGGGACTAAAGCATCTTCGCTAACAGGTCAGCCAACCAGATGAGAAGAGCTTCAAATTAGTAATGGTGAGGGAGGGGGATAACCAACACTCTCATGAGGAAGTAAAGGACTAGGTTGGCAAGCAAAATGTATAGGGTGGTACAAACAGTAAAAACCTGGTAATCAACAAAAAACTGAAGAGGACCCATCCCAAGCATATCCATATGAACAAGGAAGTGCCCATCAAAACTATTGGGAAGGCTCTCATGCGCTCTCTGGAAAATGAGCACGGCTGGGTGTTTTTCTGAATATGTGTACTAATACGTCTAGCATGTGGTGCAGAGGACCTAGAGCAGTCAAGTTTGACCTTAGAGGTAGCCCTGAACTGAACAAGAAGTCTGCTAGAGGACCCTCCAAGATCTCTCCCAGCCTGAAAGTCTTAAGTTTCAGTTCTATTTGCATGTTATCTTATAATGTATTGGTGCCACTCTTGCTATTTGTTTAGTAGATATCAGGCCGCTTGAGAGCATCACATATGTGGTTTTTGTGTTTTTTGTGCTTCACAGAAGAAGCAATAGATAAATATGATCAGCTGTAGCTCTGTGTCTGGGAGGTATCTAAGTCAGAACAGTCTTATAGCAATGACTTGCAAAATCTGGGGGTGGAAGGAAGATGTTCAGCATTGTCTGTGTGACATTTTGGGGGAGTGGAAAGGAATAATTGTACTTTCCACTCAGCTTAATTCAAAGAAGTCCTTGGGAACCTTTCTACTGCCTGTTAGCTTTGCTTTTTAAGTTGTGTTGCATGTTTGATGGCCTAGTCTTGCAGAGTTTACCCACAGTCATGCCCATAGACAGTAGATAGCTGTTGTTCTCTTGTTTAACATTTCAGTGGTTGCAGTGTGAAAAGTTGGGTGGAACATCCTGGGGCATGGTTTTCCACTGAAGAAAACAGGGGAAGGCATTACAAATATGACTATCTGTGACCTTGCCAGTCAGGCCCTTCCTACTAGATAGTTGATGAATCACTAAATGCAACTGTAAATATAACTACTATATTTGAATACCTCAATTTCATTGTTTTTGATTTTTCAAATGATTTTTTTTTCTCTTTATTACTTCCCTAGTTCTCTACAGTGGTTCTGCATTATATGTTGTTTTGTATGTATGGTTTCAAGGGTCTTTCCATGAGAAGTAATGCCTCATCATGTAATGGTAGCAGCTTTGGTAGCTGACGTTTGGAGCAGCAGGAGTATTTCATCTTCACATCCTCTGATTAAGACTTACAAATGAAAGGAAGTTTTTCTCCTGTTGGTGAAACCCTGTGTTCATGCACCAGAGCTTTGCATTTTTGTGTAAATAACAGTGAACTCACAGTTATGCTAAAAAAGAAATAAATCATGACATGTCCCCGATAATTTAAATTTATCTAGTAAAGTAGGTGCGGTGGCTTGGGATGCTTGGAGAAAATGCTTCAGAAGTCAAAGAAATAAGGCAAAACGTTTTCCAAGAAATAAACTTTGTAATGCTACTGGAGTAGTTATGCTGAAGCTGCACGAACTGATTTATTTCAAACAGTGCAGAAAAATGTAAGCCATTTGTTGCCTTCGCTGTGATGAGCATTAGCGTACTTCCCTTTCTTTTTTGGCCTCTCCAAGTTGCAGTTATCCACCAAAATGTAACTGTTACAAGTTGCCTATTTCATGAGCTTTTTTGCTTAACAAAGATACATTATTTCACTGAAAAGCTGTGATTGGATCGGTGTTTTCTTATTCCTTTCAAAGGTGCAGAAACCTCAATGTACAGTTACTGATCTTTTTTAATATGTTTCTCTTCTAGTGGAGGCGATTGTGGAGTTCGACTACAAAGCTCAACATGATGATGAGCTGACAATCGCTGTAGGTGATATAATCACCAATATCAAGAAAGATGATGGAGGCTGGTGGGAAGGACAGCTCAAAGGCAGAAGAGGTTTGTTCCCTGACAACTTTGTAAGAGTGAGTACAAAGTGGAACTGTTCTTGTGTTGTATGTATATGTTTTGTGTACTCCGTTCAAATTGTCAGCCCTGATACCATATTTCTTCAATCCAAGACTGTGATATACTGCAATATAATGCCTCACAGAGGCTGCACTAGAAAGAAAACATTGATTTATTGTAAAGGCAATATAGTATCAATATCCTGAAAGTAGAAATAGCTACCTCTGCCATTCTCTGCTTTTCAGTTGTTATGCCTGGCTGTGTCTTCTGGGAGCAGAGTAATCATTCTAGAACAACCTGCAGGTCAAAAGAAATGAAATGGGCTACAGTCTCTTCCCTGGCATTTGCAATATTATTTTCTCTCTATAGCTGTTGCTTTTTCTTCTCCAGATTCTTAGGATATTCTTAGCATTTATAGAAGATTTATGTGAATACTTATTCATGGCTGAATTAGCTGAGAATAATTGAAGTGAATTTTTTTTCTAAACAATTGCCTATTTAAAAAAAAAAAACACCTTTTCAAAGTATCTCATTATTTGGTATTTCATGTAATCTATCAAATAACTTGCAATAATGCTGATTTTTAGGATAGCCATTTCAAATTTTATAGGTCAAAATATATACATGTATGTATTTTTAACTGAACATCTGTGTGTTCAGAAATGTTTGCACACATCTTTATCAGTTAGTTACCTGGATATTGGCACTGAGGATGCTCGGTCCTCACTTGAAGACATTCAGGACCAGGTTGGATGGGGTCCCGGGCAGCCTAATCTAGTGCCCAATGTAGTGATTAGCAGCCTTGCCCAGGGCAGGGGTGTTGGAACTGAATGATCTTTTAAAGTCCCTTCCAAGCATACTAGGATTCTCTAATCCTATACTTGTGCTATTAGTACCTCTGAGCCTCCATGATATGTCACTGTAGACCTAGACTGTTAATTTCTGTGAATCTCTGTAAACTTAGCTCTCCAGCTGTGGAAAAGAGACCAAGGGCTACAATAAACTGCATAAATGTGTTTTTGCTAATTTGTTATTGCAGTTTCAGAGGATATTTATGACTTTTCACTTTTAAAGGGTATCAATATCTTTTTTCTTCTAATTGGGAGTTTGTTGTGTGCTTATATATATGTATGATTAAGTTATTTCAGTTTTCTTCAGCAGCATTCCATACATCTAGATAATTTGGGAAAGTGGTAATTTGACATACTTGTAGACTCTGAGGGGGACTTGGGAGCCTCAGGAGTTGCAACAGGCACAAATATACCCACGTAGTAATCCTTGTTCTTGTCCTTGCCAAGTGTGAAGAATAGTTCTGTATCTGTCAGACAGCAATGAGGAGAAGGAAGTCAGAGACTCAAGAATGTGAAAGGGAGTGGAGGGGAAAAATGGATACCTCATTTCTTGCTAGTCTCTGAAAATCCACGTTTTGAGGAAAGAAACAATTTTGGGACTCGTGTATTAATATTTTTCTTTAACTTTGGTAGACTGCTGTTGTGGTTTAACTCAGCAGGTGGCTAAGCACTGCAGCTGTTCATTCACTTCCTCCTCTTCCCGGTGATGTGGGGGAGAGAACCAGGGGAAAAAAAAGTAGAGCTCATGGGTTGAGGTAAAACTTATTTACTAAGGTAGAGAAAAGGATAAGGATAGTAATTATGACAAATCTATCTGTATACAAAGAGATACTACCCTCTTTCAGAGTGCTTTCCTAATTCTGTTCCCCCCAGCTCCTTGGGCCCTTGACTGTAAATGGCCTTGGCTCTGTGCAACACTGCTTAGCAGCACCTGTAAACACTGATGTGTTATCAACATTGTTTTTCTCCTAGAACCAAAACATAACATCATACGGGATGCTCTGAAGAAAACAATTCCATCCCAGCTGAAACTAAGGCTACTGAAAAGTTCTCTGGGATAAAAGCAGTCTTTTTCTAAGCTTTCTCTTGGCTGATACTTGAAAATTGCAGCTGATTTTTAAAAGCATTGAGTTCAGTGACCTAAATGAATGTGACCTATGAATTTCTGTTATGAAAATATCATACTCTATGTATGAAGGAAAGTTCTTTTCATTAATACCTAATTTTTATGACCTCTTACTTCCAAAATGACTTCAGTCTGTAGCATCTAGTTAAATGTTTAAAAAAGAAATTGATTGATTTCGGTAGGAAGTTCTGAAACGACAGTAATGTTTTGTGTTGTGTTCACATGCAGTATCGGTACATTTTTTTTCCTCTAAGTTTTTTCTCCATTTTTTTCTGAAGTCAGCATTGAGAGCTGTTTTCTGAAGAACTTAAAACCACATTAAGTTCTTCCTCATTCTCAGATCATGCTTGAATGCAAAGTCAGATTGTTGTGTAGCTGATCTTTCCCTCTCTAAATTAGGTAACGTGCAGTAGAAAATACAGACTTCCTAAAAATGTGATTTGTGAATATCTTCTGTGAAAAACTTCATCTCCCTTCAGTTTTTCTCATGGAAGTATCTTTAAACATGAAGAGCTATATTCAATCATAACAGCATTACTGTTACCAAGCTGATTGAATGCAGTCGTTCTATCTGTTAAGATTACAAGTCATTGCAAACCTTCCCTTTTGAATATCATAGAATTACAGAATCATCTGGGCTGGAAAGGACCTCTAAACATCATCTAGTCCGACTCCTCTGCAATGGTCAGGGACATCTACAGCTAGATGAGTGTGCTCAGAGTGCTGGTTAGCCTGTGGGGTTGGGCTCACTAGCAGTGGATTCATGGCCTATTGCAAGGAGCCCTAGCTATTTTGTGGTGTTAGGAAGGTGGTTGAGAGGCAGGCAAAAAGGGACACGATAGAGAAGTGGTGGAGCTGAATGCAACTCCAAATTTGCATTGCTTATCAGAACTGGTTGTAAGAACGGTTGCTTAAGAACATTATTTAGAGGTAAACGTCAGTACTGAAATTCTTGAGATACTTTGCGTGCTGCTTTCAAATGAAAGGAATGACTGCTTATGGAAAATAAGTTTTTTTTCCTTCCTGTAATTGCTCTTTCCTTTTGAATGAATTTATGACAGCATTCTGCAGAAACTTCTGGGTTCTTCAAAAATTGAATGTTTGGGCTGGATTGAAACCACTCAATTAACGCAGTCAAGAGGCTCAAGCAGTCATCGTTAGTGTGTGTTCATACATTCAACTTGGGAAAAAGGATCTACAAATCAAAGATAACATAAAAATACGTTAATGTGAAATGTTATTTAAGAAAAAAATACATTCAAAAGTGCTACGTTTTCATGTGAAAAAGCTTTTGAAGTTGTCCTTAGCGAAAGTGTATTTAAATTTCACAGAAAAAATGCAAATTGAGAGACAGATGTGGGAAAGAAAGAGGGAAGGGGAGGTATCAATATGTGTATGCAGTACATGTGCAGTAATACTTTTCAGGGGACTTTCACTGTGAAGTTCTGTCAGAGATACTTCCTGTTCTCAAATCTGCAAAACAGCTGCTCTGAATTTTAATATACACGCAGTTACACACACAAACAATTACAGGTTTATACTCTTCTTACGCTCTGCCATTCAACATGCAAGGTGAATCAGAAAAGGTATTTGTGATTTATTTTCTGTCCTTTTTCAGTGCTGATTAGTCTGCAGCTGTGGGCAGCTGGAAGATTTTTGGGGGGAGAAGTTTGTATAAATCTGAGCAAATTCTTTAAGGTGTGATTTACTACTGTCAGTCTCTGTAGATACCTTGTTTTTTGTGAGAAATACTGATGCTGAATTTGTAAGAAATGTATGAAATATGCATCTGGTCATCATCTTTTCTGCTTGCTTTCTATTTTGGGTGGACAAATGTAAGCAGGAGTGAGTGGAGGCTTTTGTACTGCTCTGAGTTTTCTGCTTTACTGCCTGTTACAAGGTTGAAAAAGAGGAGGTAGGAGGTGCAGTTACAGTTTTTATTTATATGGTTTAGAGTTGATTTTTCTGTATCTTTGTGTGTCTAGCTTGAAAACTTTGACATGCAGTCCAAAGTCTGTACTTCTATAACCAGAGAATGCAGTAAATATGGATGTACTGTGTACCATACTAGTTTTTTTCTTGTATTTCTGTAAGAAACGGCATTAGGAGGCAGTTGGGAGGCTGTTGTTTTTTCTTGGTCTTGTTTTAACAAATTCCTTGTGTAAGCTTATACTGCGGTGTAAAACTGCATTTGTGAGTACAACAGCAGCTGAGACAGTTAAGATTTTGCTGATAGCAGATGGAGATGTAGAAAGCAGGAAACTGTGGTGCAGAGCCATGACTGCCTGTTTTAATTTATGAAACCAATTCTGTGTGGGATGAGATAGTGTTACATTGGTAAACTGAACTGCTGCATGTGACAAACTTCAGTCTTGCCTGCACTCCAGGGGACCTTCAGATATTGCCAGAACTGGGGGAGGAGTGATTTATTTTTTTTCAGATTGGCAAGAAGAGTGGTTGTAGTTATTTTTGAGGTTGTTGAGTATAGCTAGGTTTGCAGAATCAATGAAACAGGACGGGGGCTTTGTGTAATTGTAATGCTGCCTCAGGTCAGAATGGCAACCTGACTGTAAGTTATACAAGCAGAATATAACCTTTCAGGACTGCAAATCAGCTGTAAAATGTCAGAGATGTTGTTTGTGTTGGATCATAGGTACACTGGGGAGATCCTTATCTCTTGCTTGATAGTCATTTAGTTTTCTTCTTATATTTTGTTTTCTTTTCAACCTTCACAACCAACCAGAGGTTCTGGGGGATCATAGGTGAAACAAAGAGGAATTCCTTGCAGGAAGCCTGCTTTTGTTTTACATTCTTCAAACCTCTATGCATTCCATTCCTGAAAGAGGTACTACCCATCCCTATTAGTATTGCCCAAAACCTTTTATAACAGCTTCCTTAGCATTTGACCTGTGTGCATGCAGGAGCCCTTTATATCCATAGTTGGACTCCTTAGAGGAAAAGAAAATATTCCCCATGCCCCAGAATGCTTCTTCCCCTGCTCTGCCTTCTGCTCCCAGCCTACTGGCTACTGCTTAGACCCACCAGGTCAGAGAGCCTACCCACTCCTATCATCCTTCCCACCTGCTTTGCCACTGCACCCTGCTACCACTGTGCCTGCCTTTCCTCCAGGCCTTGTAGGTGCTGCTCTCCTGAGTGCTCTGAATACCTGTTCAGTGACATCATGGTTAGCCCTGCTGAGGTGACCACTTCAGAATGCCATCTTATCTACTGAGGTTACGTGCAGACTAGGGGAAGCAGTGTTATTTCCATCTGTACCTGCACAGACACTTGCTTTGTGGATCACTGAGTTCTTACAGGGTTGTTTTAGTTTGTTTTTCAGTTGGCAGGAATTTGCAATTCAGTTACTGAGGTTTTTGTTTGTTGCTGGAAATTTTACTGGAATGTACTGTGTGTATTTGTCTTTAGGTAATATTTTATACTGTGTTGTCCCAGCTGTTTTGCTCTCTTGGAGGTGGAAGCCAGGAGCCCTAGCTGCTTCTTCCAAATTCTGATTGTACCTTATTAAACCATGACGACCACTTGTTACGGAGAAACACAGACTAATGGAATTGGTGAAAGAACCTTTCAGATAGGTTCCATCATGTGAAAATGTTGTTTCTGTTTGGCAACAGTAGAGAGAAACAGTATCACTGACGTGTTGTTTATTGGTTGCTGTTGTTACTAATTTAGCAGTGGTGAAAGCAAAACTAGTTCAGTCTTTCTCCTTCCAGCCACCATGCCTTGAAAGGCACAGCTCCGCCGAGCCAGTTTTGCACCAAGGTGATAGAGTTGAGGGCTGACTTGGCAGTGCTGTTCTTTGAAAGGAATTCAGCACAGAGCAGCAGCACTGCACCAAAACTGCCTGTGGGCTGTGCTGAGTGCTCCGGGTGTGATACAAATAATACCACGCCTCAACCTGTTCATCTGGCTTCTGGAGGTGGGGATGCTCCCAGTGAGAGGCTGCCCTGGGTGTTTGGTCTAGAGGTGATGTGAGACTCTTAGGCAGTCACAGATGCTCGCTTCCATTCCCCATCGTGGGGAACTGGTGAGACTCAGCTGGATGGAAAGGCAGCAGTGCTGACTGCAGAGCAGCGGGATGGATCCTGTATGTTGCTCATGGGGGCAGGTGTGGTGTTGGCTGTCACGATGAGTTTGTTGGCTGGGCTTTGAGGAGGGGAGTACTGGGGGGGGGAATGGAGCGGGAGGCAGGGTTGCTGTTTTAGGCTGTCAGCAGTCGCAGGCTTCGTGAGAAGCAGCTTGAAGGTTTTAAGTACCATGCAGAAGGAAAAGCATTTTAAATGCGTGCAGCAGTCCAGCACTGGGCACATAGTAACATGAAAGCTTTGGTGTTAATGCTTTTACTAGCTTTTAGTGACTTTTTATTTTGCAGTACGTTATTAGTAAAAAGTAAACTTCTGAATTGGTAGTGTTGATTGTAATTATATAGTAGGCAGAACAAGGGTTAATTTCTGAGTTCAGAAACAGAATGTACCACTCTTCATTACTTTTGGCAGTGGTTTTTTTTAGTCTGTGTTGTAGTTGTTGATGCTAATATATATATATATTTATTTAAATATTGCTGAATATACCCAATATTGTTTCACTGATGGTTCAGAGTAGGTAGTATAAATTGATGTATTAAGGAAACTCAGTTATTTCCTGGTTTGTGTTTTATAACTTTATGAAAGAGCGATTATTTTATACTAAAGAATAAACTGAACACTTTTTTTTCCCCCATTTCCTCTTCTTTTGCTTCCCAAGGCTCCAAGCCACATGCAGGAAGAGAACCTAATCAGAGTCTGAAAGAAGGACAGAATGTTCTAGCTGAAAGTTGTCTTTTCAGAGATGTAGTAGTGATATCATACTTAGAGCAACTGCTGTTTGTTTAGGACTTTTACGTATATATTATATATATATAAGTTATAAACAATTTGCATCCGTGTGTCATGCAGGGAATTCAGTATTTTTTTGGCATTGCTTCTTCCTTTCTGTAAGTCTTACAGAATTGATGGCATTTCTTCAACTTAGTCCTAGTTGGAGCAAAGATGAGGTGTCTGATGTTATACTTTCTCTTCAAGCCAATATATGATTTTTTTTTTTCTGGCAACTTCCCAAGCCCCAGATGTTTTTATTTTCTCTGTGGTTTGTTTATGTGTGGGTAGGTATGTTAGTAGTTATGCATTTTAAACTGATTCATTTTTACACTTGTTTTGGCAATTGCTCTTGCTGTTAGAGCAGACTGCTATGAGAAGCTCTTCTTAGTAGGTAAAATCTGTAGAGGTCCTTCTGAGCATAGAAATGTCATTAGGCATACTTCCACGGTTTTGGATTTGCAACCTGTCTGATTTTTTTTCTTTCTGCAGAACCAAAACTCCCTGTTAGAATTCTGAGAGTAGCAGAAATCACGAGCTCCTAGAAACTCAAGTTCAGTCCCGCTGCTGTTTGAAGCTAGCATGAGAAGCTGACGCTTCCATGTTTTCTTGCAATTTAAATACATAGCCTTGAGATGTATTGACTTGACTTCAGGAAGGATTATCTGGTTCTGTTGCTTTTAATGTTTGTTTGCATAAATGAATATAAGAGAAATTGTATTCTCAATGCCTGTGGTGAGGCTACAGCACATATTAATCGGGAGGAGTTGTGTTTGCATTGAAGCTTAGTCTGACAAATGCTCCATTTACTCCATTAGAACTATGCCAGCCTATATCTTCACTGCATCTACCAATTACCTCTAATTTGTATTACTGAAACGTTAGGTAATGCTAACATAAAGAATGAAGAAGAGAGTAATAAGGACATGTAGAAAAAGAAAGTTGTTGAGGATTGCGAAACTAACAGCCACTGTAATGATTTGGTGATACTGTTTGCTTCTGATTATTCTTGTCCTTATCAAGCAGTGTAATTTCTGAACAGTAAGTATGTGTGGTTGGAAAGAGAGTTGTTCAGTGCTGCTGTTCTGTTGGTTGGTTTTTGCTGGGTTTTGATTTAATTCTGTGTACAGAAGTGCTGTTTTTTTCCCCCAGAGGTGTGGATCTTATAAAGAACTTTTATGTAACAGTTTCTGCATTTCTCTTTAAGTTCATGTCAACTGGAATGGCCCACTCTTTGCCTTTATTTATTACTGGAAGAAGCATTGCACTCATTAGCTATCTGAGTATACAGTGTCTGCAAATGTTGTACTTCCTTCTAGACTTTTGGGAGGCAACTGGGAAGGTCCTTAAAAGGTCTCTCGTCTCCTGCTGTCACACAGTTATTTACTCTTTACTAGAATTTACACTGATGCTGCTAGCAAAATTGCTGTGTGTCAGAGTGTATTAGAGCTGTTTAGGTTTATAATCAGCAAACGTTGTTCTCCTCAAAGCTGGGAAGAGATGAGTATAAGTCCTTTAATCCATTTTTTTTTTCTTGCTCTGTTACAGCTCTATGAAGTGTATTATTACCGTGTATATATAGCCAGTGTAGTCATTCAGTTGTCCTTGGAGATGACAAAAGTGCAAGTAAACTACCACCTTGTAACATGATGAATTATTTACTCTGCCTCAGACTCCCAGTTCAGTGATGGATACTTAATGTCAATAGTCGAGATGGAAGGTGATGAGGGATGAAAGAAAAAAAAAAACCTGTATGGCATACATTTTTAAACACGTGCCTTTCTCTCAGGGAGAAGAAACAAGTCAAACCTACCATTATTACAAGAGATGGTGGTGGTATCTGCTTTTGTTGTTTTTTTGGTGGTGGTTGTGGGTGTTTGTTATTTTAGCTAGGAATATTGAGACATAAATGTACCAGAAGTCACTCAAGACTGTGCAAGTACTGAGTGTATGTAGTACCTTGATTTCTCTATTGCTTGCTACACTGGGACCCACTGCTCCCTTTGAAAGATTAACTCCATACTTGGATTCTCTGAGAAAGCTTACATTTGCCTGTCCAGAAGCTGTAGGCCAGGAATATCAAAAACCCTAATCACACACGCAGTTTTCTGCCAGCAGAAAACTTCTCAAGAACAGAAAGTTCTTTGATGACGGTCATGATTCTTTATAGTTACTGGTTATTGCCATTGTTATTGCTGGTTCAGGAAAACCAACTTAGCTAAGCCTTGTTCTCCCTTTCTGTCACACTTAGTTGGGCTTTGGGTGATCCACATCTCAATGAAGCTTTCAAAAAAAATTGTAATGTTTTACTTTGGGTTTAGGGAGGTTTCCTTCTTTCTTTGAAAAAACGATGAAAAAAAGGACTTAAGTGTGACCACCTGAAATGCCCTGTTGTACACATACAAAAGGACATATGATGAGTTGTTTTCCTCTATTCCCAGACTGCTTGGTTTTGTGACCTTCAGTTGATTCCTAATGCTCCGTGGTGTACTTTTTTTGTTTACCTTTTTTTGATTATTTGGCACTTGTGCCTTCAAATTGAAAGTAACTGAAATCCTATGGTCATGAGTTTTGTGTTGATCAGTTCTAATTAACAGATTATCACAAATAATTATAGTTAAGTCAAAAACAAAAACAGTTTTTCTGCTTTTTCTAAATGTATAAAATGATTGAAGTCCTGGAAGCAGTGGAGATTTATGTTAGCATACTGTGAGGCATCACTTGTATTTTACTCTGCAGACGGAAAAACCGAGAACTCCTGACCTGAAAAAAAAACAACAACTGAGGGCTGATCTTTCTAAAAACTTGTATGGAAACAGTTTCCCCATACAAATCATTCACTGAAGCTGCTGGAATTGGAGGATTGAACTGCTTACAGTGCTGCTTACATGCACTGGTTCTTGCAGGAGTGAGCATTGCGTTTCATAGCCCTTAATTGTTCTGCTGTTGTATATACAAAACCTAATTTCTGTATTGTCAACCCGTATGTTTTTAGTGGGTCATTTGAACTTCTCATATTAACTGAAAGGCTGCAGAAGTTTTAGCAAATCCAGGTGTGCTGCCTAGGAGAATTCTGCCCCTCTGAAGGGCAGAGAATGCCTCGTTAAACCACTGAACATATCTCTTCTCAAAATATTTTCAGCAGTACATACACATGCCTGTAGTGTACAGGCATAATGTGTATACAGGCATAATGCACGTGGTATGAAAAACAGACACTACACTGACAGCTAGAATATACACACAAGTTGAAATGTGATTTTTTTTAATAAGTATGTTGCTTGCCCATGTGAAGCTTAGGGACAGCTGCAGTGGCACCCTGTAATACTGACACCTCCCCATTTCTTTGTGCTAAGATTTTTCTTTTCATTATTTCATTAGCGAGTGTTCAGACACTTACAAAAGCATGATTTTTGTTTGGTCTTTTTACAGCAAACATAGTGTACTTCCCTGTAGTTTTTTATGGTTCATGCCTATCCATTTGACGTTGCCCTTGTCTTCCCACTCACTGTGCAGCTTCTCCATAGATTTTAATTGTTCATAGTGTACAAGATATAGGGCTGAAGAACTCTTCCTTACTCATGCCTAGGGTTGCTTGTAATATGTTGGTAAACTGCTTTCTCCTTTCAAATTGCGGCTCCAATGAGACTGAGCACTAAAAAGATTGAGAGAAAATATTTATGAAAGCTTTGTTAGAAAGTGCTTTTTGTTTAAAGACAGGTTATCTCAGTGAAGGATTTTTGGGTCATGTCTCTGAGCCTGTCCCATACGAAAATGAGCTACCAACTACCATTGAAAAATGTGTGTAGAGGGGCAGACAGGGAGGTAGGATGAGTTTTAACGTCTAACACCATCAACATTTCCTAATGAGTGCTAACAAATGCATTTGTTTCTTAGTGATGTTTTCAGACATTCATAAAGTGAAAACAAGATTTGCAGGGAGAGGCTAAATTACTGTCTCCTACTAGCTTGCACTGTTGGCAGAATTGACTAGTTTCCCACACTCCGTATTCCCTCATCAGATCTGGCAATGAGCAGCAAAAGTAAAGATAAATACTGGTTGCAAGCAATTATTATTAGTTAAGGCTAATTAATACTAGCTGGTTAGACTTCTTGAGAGAAAAGGGAAGTTCACATCATCAGAACATGAAATGTTTTAGCAAGAGTAGACCTGAAATTGAAACAGCAGGATTACTGCTATGCTACCATTGTCCTAATATTGGCATGTTACTGAACTTGACCTCAAAGTAGTAAATTTTTTGCATTCCTCATATTCTTTCAGGGAAATGCTGGTAAGCCTGTATTGTGAAAAGGTGCCACAAGTAATAGTTCAGTGAAAATAATACAGATGCTTTTGTAGGTGTACAAAATTACATTAACACAGTAGTAATTGTCTAGTAAAGACATCTGGTGCCACAAACAGAACTTGATTTTTGTGACATTATTGATGACTGCTTAGACTATTTCTTCTTTCACACTGTGTGCGCCTTTCATGAATGTAACAGTGTGGTGTGAACATCTGCTGCAAAAATACATAGCAGAAGAAAATACAAAAACAAACTGTTCTTTGTAAATGTTATGGGTGAGGAAATGCATTGCAGTAGCTTCTTGCATCTCATTTGCTCTGTCTGTGCTGTTCTTTCATGGTGATAAGTCTTAGTATACTGTATTACCAGAATGCTGCTGCTGTGCATTGCTGTTTAGTAAAACCATGTACAGCAAGCAGACAGGCTATTCCAGTAAAAGCTCAATCGGTTAAACCAGTTTAGCTTGTTCAATTAATGAAAGTGGTAGGGGCTTCTGCAGGTTCAGTTTTACAAATCATACGTGCCATCTTCTGAAGGCAGCTACAGTTGCAGAAGTTTGAAAGTAGGTACAGTTTTAGGAAATCCTCCTTTGTTGTTTGCTTCTAACATACATAACATGCTTTCGCAATACAGTGTCTGTCTTTTTGCTCCTTCCCATTTTTAATCTTTTTTTTCTTCTATGCAAGGACTTTAAAGCTGTCACTCTTAGCTAGCTTGAATACATTTATTAGCTACCTGCCTCATTTCTGTACTCTTGAAAGATAGAGAAGAAGCTTTAGATTTGAATTCTGTGAATGAGTAGAAAACAGGAGTTTATATCCAGATTTTATTATCAAGTGAAAGGATTAGTACTATGATAATGGCAGATGTGTACGATATTAGGATAGGATTTAACATCCTGATAACTATTGTATGTCATAAAACGCTGTCATAAACTTTACTTTTGCTCACAGATGAGGCAGTTGGAAAGCAGTGATGGAATAGTTTTGGAGGGTTTTTAAGCAAAACAAATAAATTGTATCTGGAAAAGCTTCTTTAGAATTAACCCATAGTAAGCTAGCTCCACTGTAAAGACAGTCACGGGGAATGTAACCAGGGCACCCAGTGACATTAATTAAAATGTTAATGAAGCATTTCTATGTGCTGCAGAAGTTGTAGCTGTGGTAGCACAAAACTGAAATTGTGTTCAGTGATGTGTTGCCTTGCAAGCTTCTCTCTGCTGTGTCTGTTGATGTGCAGAGACAAAAGCTGTGCAGTTTGTATTGTGTTATATTGTTTTCATGAGATTTGTAAGGGTGAAGCTGTGACTAAGTATCCGAGAAAGCACAGGTTAGACCAGGAAAGAGAATAAATGGAAAAAGATGTGACACAAATTGGACACAAGACAGGAGGTTTATATGCTGGTACCTCTGACAATGTTAGGAAAAACAGCAGTCCGGTATCTGCTGACTACATGGTGGATTGTTTCAAGTCTTTTCCAAAACCTTGTTGATACCCTTCTCCTAACCTGTAGCAGTTGTTTCTTTTTCCAACACTTACCCTGCTGGATAGTGTTCTCGTAAGTTGTACATATCTGTACAGATATAGCATACTTGAGTTCAGGAAAGGTGACTTCTTAGGTATGAATTCTGCCACACTGGCTTATGTTACAGGTTATTGTGGACAGATAACTGGCTCTTGCTAAAAGCTCTACCATAAAGTTCTCTTCAGAAAACTTAGATCCTTCTACATATATAATACATGGTCACTTTTTTTTATCTTGCCTTACAGGATATTTCTATTTTGAAGAACACATTTTAATCTAAAAGGTGCCAGTTTGCTTAACCATAACTGTCTAATCAGTTTTGTAATTACTTTTTGAATAGTTATGTCTTACGTGGCTTCATTTCCTCTTTCCCTCACATGGGTGCTTGATCTGTGTTATGATTTATTGCAAAAGCAAAGATAGCTTTATTTGCGATGTTCTGGTTTTAGGAGTTCTATTTTATTCTGTTGAGTTTCATTCAGTAAGTCTAGTTCATAGTTCCTTCCACAGTATAAAGCATCCTCTTCCCCCATCCATCATTCCTGCAATCCTGGCATCTTAAAAAACAAGTGTTTTGGTTTTTTTTCATTCCTACATCATAAAGGTAGAGTGGACGGATCTGATACAATGCCTAGTGCATAAGACAATCTTTGGGGAGATTTTCTTTAGAAGGAAAATCATTGTTGCCATGATCTTAGAGGATGTCCTTGAGGTCTAGATAGAAAACAAATGTAGTTTGTACCTTCAAGTAGGACAAGAAGGAGAATCTGGGGAACACAAGCCTCAACATGTCCAAATATATAAAGGACAAGAAGGCAATTGGGGAATTATCAGCATGTAGTTATGAAGGTGAAATCATGTCTGGTTAACCTGCGTGCCTTCTATGATGAAATCACTGACTTTATGGGGAGGGGACCGAGTTGGCATTGTTGATGTTAAGTTTAGGAAGGCTTTTGACACTCTCTCATGGTGTCTTCATTGACAAACTGATGAAGTGAGGACTAGTAATTGGTCAATGTGGGGTACTCGAAACTGATTGAACTTAAAGGACTTTGAGCAGCAGCATGAGATCCAGCTAAAGGCTGAACTGGCAGTGTTCATCAAAGGTGGGTAATGGTGCCAGTCCTGCTCATCATCTTTACTAATGACCTTGGATAATAGCACAGGGTAAACTCTGTAAATTTGCAGATGATACAAAACTGGGAGTGTTTGACAAAGCAGCTGGTTAAGCTGCCTTTTAGAGAAACCTTAACAGACTGGAAAAAATGGTCAGACAGGATCCTCAATGAATGTCAGGAAATAGTGAGTCCCACACCCAAGAGGAATAAACCCCATGCACCATTATAGGCTGAAACTGACTGGCTTGGCAAGCAGGACCTGGGGATCCTGGTGGGCAACAAGAACACAAAACAGGAGTGTGTACTTCCTGAGCTGCATTAGGCAGAGCATTGCCAGCAGCTTGAGAGAGGTGATTCTTCTTGTATACTGAATCTGATGAGGAAAACCTTGTATGCTGTGCCTGATTCTGGGTTTTCTCATACTAGAGAGATATGGACATGCTGGAGTGAATCCAGTGAAGGGCCACGAAGGTGAGTGGAGGATTGGAACAGCTGACACAGGAGATGCTGAGGGGTATGGAACTGTTTAGCCTGGAGAGGGGAAGACTGAGTGTGACCTGACTGTGTCTGAATACCTGATTTTGTGGATTAAAGAAAGTGGAGCCCATGTATGCATTAGCACACTGTGATAGGATGAGTTACAATATGCATAAATTGAAATACGTGGAAACGCATTTAAATGTATGAAAAATATTTTACTGTAAAGCTGGTCAAACAGTGAAACAGGCTGCTTGGATACATTATGGAGTGCCCATTCTCAAAACCCAACTGGACACAGCCTTGAGCATCCTGCTGTAATGATGCATGCTCAGAGCCAGAAGGTTGGACTGGATCATCTCCAGAGGTGCCCTCCTGCTTCAACCATTCTGTGAATCTGTAAAAAAAACAGTTCTATCACAGTACTTTCTCTTTGTAGAGACAATTCAGGTATGAGATAATAAGCAGGAGTGCTAGTTGAAATAAGGAGGATAAGACTCTGTGCCCACCTAGGGTTGTATCTTGTGAACAAGGGATGCCTTTTCTATTTAATCCAGTGGAGTGCTTGTTTTTGTTCCCACTTCTAATTATATCTACTTTTTTCCTTCAGTGAGCAGCATTTTTCACACTCCAGTTGAAAATGTGATGCCTTTCCCACTGCTTACACACATATGTACTTATACCAAGAATAAAGAAGGAAGATTTAGCAACATTATGAAATTGTGATTCTTGAAGCATATGAATAGGCTGAATGGACTCCAGTGCCTTTTACTTGTTGTTTTACTTCTATCTTAGCTTCCTGAGTGCTGTGCTCTTATGCAATATCCTTTTGTCTGTATCCTTCTTTCTTCCCCTATCTAAAACTTCTGAAGTGATGTTTAACTGTGAAAAGGTGGGATGCAATGTTAACTCACTGCAAGTTATAAGTAACTTGTTGTGAAAGTAGACAGCTACACCTCAAGGAGGTATCTGCATTGCATGAAGGACAACAGTATGTGTGCTTGAATAGAAGCCCCTTGTCTGATCAAAAAGAATTGATAGAGGAAAGTGCTTGGAAGGAACTGGTGGAAAAACATTGTGTGTAAGAAAGTATAAATACAAGAATATTAATCAACCACAATTGAGAGAGGTTATTCTAAGTAGCTTTGAATTACTCACAAGAGAAAAGGTCTGTTAAATGTGATTGTACCAAACTATTTATGAATGAGAGAGCAAGAACATAGGATGAGTTCAAAAAACATCTTTTTAGTCATAGTTCCAGTCCCCTTTAATCTTGCAGACACCATATCATAAGTTTATCAAGCTTCATCTTTGGTCATGGGTTGAAAAGTTTATCACGTGATACTCCTTCCTCCCCTCAGGAGAAAGGGGAGTGGAAAGGAAGAAGGAAAAACCAATTGAGATGGGATAAACTAATTTAATAAAAGGAATGTGGCATAATACAGAATAATTAGAGAATCATAGAATGGTTTGGGCTGCAAAGGGCCTTTAGTTCTCTTCCATCTAGTTCCAGACTCCTTGCTGTAGGTGGAGACACCTCCCTCTAGGGCAGGTTGCTCAGACCTCCATCCAGCCTGGCTTTGAACACTTAACAAAGAGGAGACATTCACAACCTCGCTGTGCAACCTGTTCCAGTGTCTCACCACTCTCATAGACTATATACTAGGAAAGAAATTTTTTACTAAATCTACCCTCTTTCAGTTTAAAATCATTTCCTCTTGTCCTTTTGCTGTATGCTCTTATAAAAAGTCCCTCTCCAGCTTTCCTGTAGGACCCTACCTTTACACACTGGAAGGCTGCTATGATGTCCCCTGGAGCCTTCTCTTCTCTAGGCTGGAGAGCCCCTGCTCTTTCAACTTCTCCTCATAGAGGAGGTACTCTAGGCTTCTGATAATTTCCTTCTGGAGAGGGCCCATGTTTTCCCTGGCCTTCCTTTTATCACTGATATACCTGTAGAATTTCTTCTTGTTCCCTTTTATGTAGATTTAATTCTGTCTAGGTTTTAGCTTTCCTAACCCGATCTCTGGCTGCCTGGACAACTTTGTAATCCTCCCTGGTAACCCATTCCTGCTTCCAATCCCTGTGGACTTTCCTTTTTAGCATAAGTAAGTCCAGGAGCTCCTTGTTGATCCATGGTAGCTTCCAGGTGTTCTTGCCTGCCTTTTTTTTTTTTCTTGGAATGCACTGCTTCTGGGCTTGGAGGAGATGGACCTTGAATACTGACCAGCTTTCTTGGACCCGTCTTCATCTGGAGCTTTCTCCCATGTTACCCTGCCAAGCAGTTCCCTTGAGTTCAGAGTCTTCTGTCCTGAAGTCTAGAGTAGTAAGCTTGTTGAGCACCCTCTTCAATGCCCTGAGGATCTTGAACTCCATTATTTTGTGGTCACTGAAGCCAAGGCTGCCCTTGAGTTTCACATTACACACCAGCCCCTTTTGATTGGTGAGGACAAGGTCCAGCATAGCACCTGTTCTCGTTTGTTTGTTTACCACTTGGAAGAGGAAGTTATCCTCAACACATTCTAGGAACCTCTTTGATTTCCCTTCTTGTTGTTGTCCCTCCAGCAGATATCAGTGTGGTTGAAGTGCCCCATGAGGACCACGTTTTGTGAATGTGAGGCTGCTCCTATCTGTTTATGGAGGACCTCATCCACTTGGTCTTGCTTGTCAGACAGCGTGTAGTGGACTCCCACTATGATGTTTGCTTCTCCTGCCTTCCCTTTAACAGTAACCCTTAAATTCTCTGTCAGCTTCTCGTCTGTCCCCAGATGGAGCTCCATGAACTCCAGGTGGTCATTGATGTAGAGGACAGCACGCCCTTCCCTTCTCTCCTGCCTTTCTTTTCTAAAGAGTTTATACCTGTCTATTCCTACAATCCAGTTGTGAGAGCTATTCCACCATGTCTCAGTTATGCCAGTGACATCACAGCCCTGCAGGCATGCATGTCTGCAGCTCTTCTTGCTTGTTCCCCATGCTTCGTGCATTAGTGCACAGGTATTTGAATTGGGCTCCCATTGAGGCTGATTTACCAATTGGAGTTCACTTGTCCTGAGCCTAAGGTACTGTCTTACAGGGCCTGTGATTCAGCTCCAGGCCTGGGGCACCCATTACCATCATCAACCTCAAAGTGGCATGGTTTGAGGATCCCCTCCCCTGGCAACTGTAGTTTAAAGCTCTCCTGATCAAATTGGAAAGATTGTTGCCAAAGATGGTCTTCCCTTTCTCTGATAGATGAACTTCATCCTCCCTCAGAAGACCAGACTTCTCAAAACTGGTTGCATGATGTCCTGTTCATGACACAACTCCCTTAACCATTTATTTTGTTATTTTTATCATTCTTTTCCCTCCCCATTCCCCTAGCCAGGAGGACTGATGAGATGACTGCCTGTGCTCCCAAGTTCTTCAGTGCTGCTCCCACCTTCTTGTAGTTGCTGTTGATATACTTCAGGTTGCTCACAGCTGTGTCACTGGTGCCTATGTAAAACAGGGGCAGTGGGTAGCAGACTGTGGGACATACGAGGTCTGGCAGCCTCTGCATCACATCCCTGATGCAGGCCCCTGGCAAGCAGTAGATCTCTCTAGATAGCAGGTCAAGATGGCAAATGGGTGCCTCTGTACTCCTCAGAAGAGAATCACCCACCACTATCATTTGTTGCTTTTTTTTTTCAGCTGAAGTAGTTACACAGTGGGGAGCTGCTCTGGCTGCCTTACTTATCTCTGATGACTTCCCTGTTACTTTTTCCTTTTCAGTCTTTGTGGTTCTGCAGAGGCACCTCAGGCTTTGGGGCAGGCTTATTCCTTTTGTTAGTCTTTCTCGTGACAGTGTGCCACTTCTCATCACCATTGCCTTCCTCTCCAACTGGATGTGCCAGAGGAGTTTGGGGCTGTTTAGCCCCAAACTGTGGATTCAGTGTAGGTTGCACGTGAATCTTCTGACTCTCTCCATTTCTGCCTCCAATTAAGAGTAGTAAATCAAAACAAACCAAAAATAAAACCAGAGGAGAGAGAAGGAGTCTGTCTGAATTTTTATCAGCAGGCCTTCCACTGCTCACCTCCTAGAAAAGACTAGAGAGCCCTTTCCTCATCACCTGGAATTGGAAATCTTATGAAAGCTCCTGGGAAATGCAGTACATCCCAGTGTATCTTCCCCTTGGAGAATCAGAATTCACAAGAGGCTGCTAAAGATAAACAGGAAACACAGCTCCACAGTGCGCTGTGTCTCTGCACCCAACAGCCTGTCACATGATGCTGTGATACGGAATACGGATAAACAGGATAATCTTTTAAGTAGGTTTTTTGCCGTTTCGTTTAGAAATATTCCCTTTTATTAGTGACCACTTTATCACTTTTGTGGAAGCACCTTCCTTTGAGTTAAGGTGTTTTTTCTTTATTTCCATATGATGTAAGTGGCTAGAAGGGACCTCAGGGATCAAGTTCCAGCCCCCCTGCCAGAGGTAAGGTTGCCAGCTGTTAGATTAAGTGCTAGACCAGATTGCCCAGGGCCCTATCCAACATGGCCTTTAATGTCTCCAGGGATAGGGCATCCACAACCTCTCTAGGCAGCCTGTTCCAGCACCTCACCACTCTCTCAGAAAAACTTCCTCCTGACATCCGATCTAAATCGCTCTTTAGTTTACAAGCATTCCCTCTTGTCCTATCATCAATCCTGTTTGCTTTTAAACAGACATTCAAGATGGTTTCTTTGCTTGATATACTGTTGTATGTTCATGTGCTGGATAGAAATGGCCTGATAAAGAATGATATACATAGCATTCCAGATTAAGCCTCACTACAGTAATGTATGTTGACTTTGACTCATCTGTTATTCATCTAACCATTTCTTCTTGTTTTCAGTGGCCTGTAAATCAGTTTGTGGTCCTATACTTATCAAATAAACTTAATATAGGAAGCAAAATTTGCAATTCGTTTTGAAATAGAGATCACAATTTTTAATAGCTTTTTTCTAAATAATGCAAACTGATGTAGCATTCTCTAAAGTTATCCTATTATAAGATTAATTTTTAAAGCTGTACACTATGATTGCTTTGAATTTTTTCACGCCATCAAGATTACTCTCATCTCATTAGCTACTCGATGTACATTTTGGATTTATTCTTCCAACACTGCTTTTTACTGGCACTGATTACGTGTGTGTGTGTGTGTGTGGACTGAATCTGTCAGGCAGCAAACCATCTGCATGCTATCTAGTAAGCAGGATGCAGGCTGGAATGAGTTTTGTTAAAGACAAATTATATATGGAGAAAAGCATTAGGTTTTTCATTTACCTGGAATAGCCTCCATTTTGTGGTTCCAGTAGTGTCATATTTTTTGTACAACCCTCTTTCTTTTACAGCTAATTATATAACATTTGCTTATGAGACCCATCCTTCCCGCAGTCAGAAAATTCTCCAGCTGTAACAAGAGGAAAGAAGGTTTTAATAGTTTAGATAAAATGATTGAGTGAAAGGGAAAAGAAGAATGATTGTGAAAGACAAAAACTGAAGTGCGTACAGGGCTTTATATGTCTTTGTGGAGTGATTAGAATAATTTGGCTGCCAAATGAATCATACCTGCTCTTTTGTCATTCATGGAGAGTTCTGCTAAGACAAAAATTCTGTATGAACAAGATCTTTTCACATCGGTGCATTTGAGCAGCCTGTTCTGTCTTGAAGTAAAGTTTATTTTCAGCAACCATATTCTGAGTATGTTTTACGTGTGTGAGAGATGCACAGAAAACAAATCTTACAGTAGAATTTGCTCCCTGAGGACACTTGGCAGAGACATAGCCGCAATTAACTGTGATCTAGATTACACTTGGAAATGGAATACTTGCCTCTCCTGCTTGTAAACCTGGGATAAACTCGCAGGGAACTGAAATTAGATTGATACTAGACTTAAGTCATAAAATTTAGGAGGAGCAGTGAAAATAAGGCAGTGGATCCCAGGAAGAGTTTTGTCGTGAATGTGACAGCCATAACTGATGATTGCTGTTAAAATAGATGAAAAGAAAAAAATGAAAAAAAAAAGAAAAGAAAGGGACAAAAAGAACAGCATACAATGTTTTCTTTGAATTACTAATAAGCACTGAATCTGGGAAGGGTGACTGAAGGGGAGTGGAGAGCAAACATATGCATTACAGATATAAAATATTCTGGGTTAGGGTATCATACGCCAGGATAATATACTGAGAAGTGTAAGTACTGTAAAAAACAAAACAAACAAAAAAAATGGTAAGAAGGAATTAGACTGGAGTAAATGCAGAGTAATATTCAATTTCATCCTCTGCTGTGCTCCCTTTTCTTGCTTTTTTAGTGCACTGTCTTGTCTCTTTCTTGTCTCTTCTTCCTCAGTTATCCCTGATGTTAAGTGTGTCCCTGTGGCTTTTTCAGTGTCTGTAAGCCACCTCTACTCCACTTCTTGTACTAAGATTTAGTTATAAGAGAAGGTGCCAAGGGGGCTGAAGTTTGGGTCATGCATTTGGAGTTCAGAACTGGAGCACTGTCCAGTAGGACCCTGCATCTCTTTGTAAAGAAAACTGCACTGAAGAGACCTTGAATTAAAAAAAATGTGTTCTGTGATGTCTACGAGCAAACAAAGACAGGCATGTCTGCACGGCTTTGTCCTGTAGGCTTTTAAAATGTGCTGTGATTATTTGATATTGATTTCATCTAGTTAGTCTCCTCTAAAATTGCAGTCAGTAGCCTAATTGAAATCAGTTTGTCTGACTTTGTTGTTCAGATTACCTTTCAGCATTTCGCTTTTGACAAATGTTCCAAAATTCTCACAACGTTTAACTTGTATAGCTGTGTTCTATGGAATCTTTTATTGATAGTATTTTCAAGCATTAGCTTCATGGATTTGACCCAAAGCTCACTAAGTCAATTGGCCTTTTGAGTGTCACTGCATATTGCCATTAATTTGATGCATTTTCTTCAATTTATGTTTCTGTCTTGAAAGGTTAGTGCATAGCTCTGTACACCTGTGTCTCTTTTATCCTTGCCCAAACCATACTCAGAATTCTTCTGGAATCTCTGAGCAGCAGCAAAGTGCACTGCAAACTGGATGGGCCCATGTTGTGACTTAAAATGGAATGTCTATGAGGTCTGTTCTTTTTTTTTTCCCTTGAAATCTCACTCTTTTAAATTTTGTTAATATCAATTCATTCTAGTTAACCATGGACAAATGTTTTAAGGTTAGATCAGTAAAATATGATTTCCATTGTTAGAGTGGAATAACAGAAGATCATCCTTACGTCTGTCATATTTGCAGAGGCTGTGTCATTCTGAATTCTTTTTTTTCTTCTCTGTAGCAATGGTGTTATTTAAAACATCTTTCTTAGTCACCTCTAAGGATTCCTTATGACTGTAGTTTTGAACTTGCTTCTCTGCAAATGGTTCCCTTGAAACCTTCTAGGGACAGTTATTGTTCAAGCTGATGCATCTGTGTATTGGAGCAATGCAACATGCCTTTGTTCTACAGCTAATTATAAGTACTTCGGGCCTTAGGGCTCCAAGCTGGCTGCATGCTAAGCACCAAACAACGCCATTAATATAACTGTCTTCTACTCATGAATACCTAGTTAATACCTAATTAATGACTATTATTAAAAATTGGTCATGCATTTATGTATCTTTGGCTCTAAAGTCTTTGTTGATACCTCAGATACCTACTTACAGTGAAATAGATCTAAGCATTTAAGTAGAACATTCAGTCTGAGCTTTTGCTAGCTTTGTAATGCCTACTGTAGAGGCTTCTGTGACACCAGCACTTAACCAGTCTGGCATACTGTTTGGTGGCACTTGGTGCATAAAAGATGCTACATAAAGCATCTTAAATAAACTAACAGTGCAGATGGCAAACAGCAGTTCAATTCTTTGTGAATGATGTATAAACTCAAGCATGATCTAATGCAAGGAAAAATAACATCTAGTTGTCTTTGTTTTGAGAAAACCATATCAAAAGCAAAACCAATTAAAGACAATATGTTTCTCATGTTGGTTTCAGATTTTTTGGTGTTTTTTCTTCTTTTTTCTTTAAAAGAACATGAATGATTTCAAACAACAGCTGAATATAGTGTCTCTGAAATGAGCACAGAAGTAGTGTGATTAGAGAAGTCTGTGCATGAGCTAAAGCTCTTTTGGTTAAAAAAAAAAATTCTACTTAACATGGAAATTATTTTACACTTTGAAGTGAGTTACAACAATTAGGATGACTAGCAGCTGAGACTGCTTTACCAAATTCTGCTGCAATTGAAAAGGCATTGTTGTTATTTTGCTGCCTTCTCTCTTACTTTGTAACAAGAAGTGTTTGAGGAAATCTGACTGCCCTCTTTTTTAGAATCATGGATCCAACTTCCCACGTTGGAAGGTGCGATAGGGATCACAGAGTCCAACCCCTGGCTCCACACAGCACCACCCCAAAACCCACCCTATGTCTGACAGCATTGTACAGATGCTCCCAGAACTCTGGCACTGGGTTCTGTGCCCCCTGCCCTGTGCATTCTGTGCCATGCTCACCGCCCTGTGGTGCAGACCCTGTCCCTAACCCCCAGCTGCCCCTCCCCTGACACAGCTCCATGCCGTTCCCTCGGGCCCTGTCGCTGTCACACAGAGCAGAGCTCAGCGCTGCCCCTCCGCTCCCTGTGAGAGCTGCAGCCGCCATCAGGCCTCCCCTCAGCTCCTCTGCTCTGTGCTCAGCAAACACAGGGGCCTTCACAGCTCCTCACACATCTTCCCCTCCAAGCCCTTCACTATCTTTATAGTCCTCCTTCAGACACTATCTCAGACAGTATCGAGTTTCAATCTGTGTTTATATTCTAACCCTAAATGATGAAACCCTATCTCTCTCCTCATATGGTTTAATTTTGAGTCTGTTGTTGTGAATATGTACCTTCTATTCCCTGAACTGGGATCGATACTAAATTCAGAATGTTGAACTGGATGCCTCAGAGGTAGTGTAAGCCAGAAAGGATTGACCCCTATTTTACTATGAAAAAAGGATACTTGCAATTCATCTTTGAGAGTACAGTAAGATTGAATTCTGATAAATCATTAATTCATTGTTTTTCAACTACTCAGTTCTGATGATGAACCAGAATTGCTTTCCACATGCTGAGAAAAGCAACAAGAGTAAGGTCAAGGCTGCAGAGATTTATCATACAAGCTGTTTAACATGAGTTTATAGCTATTCTGCTAAAACAGAAAGAGCTAACCATTACTGCAGTTTACTGTCACAAATGACCTAACCTGGAGGACTTCTACAGCTCAAAGAATGCCACATAGTGCAGTAACTCTGATAATTCGTCAGGTGATGAGATTCATCACACAGATGTTCATCATCATTTTTTATGAGGGTTTCATTTTCTGTAAGAAGTCTCAGGAAGTGCCATCTATCAAGAGCAAAGCTCTTTTTAGGACTCCTTCATTTTTTATAAGGAAAAATACAGTTTCTGTCTACTCAGGTGAGATGACCAGCAGTCATGAAGGTGTGTAACTTTGCCATGTTTATTCAAATATAATACTTTGTCATCTCAAACACATCTATTTCACAATGTGTTTCTAATGAAAAATATCTTTATTTAAGTAATCAACTTTTATTTAGAAGAATATGATACAGGTTATGAAGAAAATTATCTGCTTTTTAAAAACAGAGTGAATCTGGAGTAGATGAATTGACATTTCTAAAGCCTAAGGCACAATTTTAATTAGTTACCTGTAGGAGAAGTTATGCCTTTATTATGCAGTACGTACCTCATGGAATGTTCATCTCAGTAGATTTATAATGTTTTATACCTCATGAATTTATCTTACCAATACTAAAGAAATGAGAGAAAGTGTTAGGGGAATTTTTTTCATTTATTCCTAAAACGATGTTGAAGTTTCTAATCTTGTAATTCTGGCTCCTTATTTCCACACTTTATTTTTTTGCCACTTTTAGAAATGGTTTTTGAGTCTGCAGAGACATTAGGGATTTATTACACTTCTTACTCCGAATTGTTTTCAGGTATTAGTGCAGCTGCTTATTTTCATAGAAGGTATCTGTATACATATTAGCAGGAGAATAGCATGGGTATGAAAAGTAAATCTATTTTTGTATTACTTCTGACAAGGAACCTGAGTTTTTCACTTCTTCTGAAAATTGTGGTTTTATGAAATTTGTCCTTATTGCAGAGTGACAGCAGTTACCCTGTCATTAGCTAGCTAGCTGAGTGTTTTTCAGTCTTCTGAAGATTGTGGGCATCACAGGGCTCTTTCTTTCATGGAGTCGCAGGTGACATCTGTGCCCTAAGGAAAATTAGCATTATTTGGGTTGAAGTAATGGATAATTAATCAGGATGAAGAAGCAGTCCTGGTTACTCAGTTTCCCCAAAAGATTAAATTTTCTGCCCAAGAATTCAAATTGAATTACAGTGTAGATTCTGTGTGGTTGTGCGCAATGTTGTGGACTTAAAACTGGAAGCTTTAGTTTCTGGTCATGCCTGTGATGACAGCTTGGGCATCAGATAAACAAGGTATAGAGTTTCCTTTCCCTGGGGTTAAAGGAAAATATGAGAAAAACTGAAGAGAAGCCTGTGAATCTCATTGCATTTGTTGGAAGAGATCAGTGAAGTATCATCTTCCTTCTGTAGAACGGGGAAGAACTGCTGGTAGTTACGCAGTATTGTGAATTTATTTCTTCTTATTTTCAAACTCTTTAAAACTATCTTTGAAAAAAAAAAGATCTTGGAATACATACTTTTGGAAGCCTAATGCTACTTGAATAGTTTGTGAATTTGCCCATAACTAATAATTTGAGAAATGTCATGAATCCTGAAAACCACCTGTTCGCCTCTTTGTCATTTGAAGGAGAGTTTCACAAAAGAAGTGGCAAATGTGTGTAAGTAAGTCCACAGCTATTCTTAAATCTTCTTTTCAAAAGATGTGCCATTGAGAGGTGTAAGGTATGTAGGTAACTACACTTACATAGACATAGTCCCTTCAGGATGTTGAACACCTCAATTAATTTTGGCACAATCTCTCCCGTAGTCTGACTGCTTCAGTCTGTGATCAAGGAGCTCAAACAGTTGTTTGTTCCTCAGCCAATCTTTTTAAACTCCTGAGTAGCAGCTGAAGGAGTTAGAGTTGTGAGTTTCTTGTTTTTAAAATGACTGTTCTCTTGTCGTATTCAAGCTGAAGCTGATCTTCAGAGATCTGGGTAGCAGCACAGATGAATCATTCTTCTCTCTCTCTCTCTCTGCAGTGCTGCAGAAAGTTACTTGGCACTGATAGCTGAGCTCCTGAGAGTAATAGGGAGCAATGGGAGGCAGCTGGGCAGGTTGTATTCTAGAACTGATTTGGGTTCTTAAGTTTACCATCAATAGATTTGATTTTGGGAAAATTATGTTTTTAATATATTTGCTATTTAAAACTATGCTTTTAGTATGCTGAAGAGTTAGAGAGTAACTGCTGGAGTTTAGAGATCAAGTAATAAGGAAGATAAAGGCCGTAAGGAAGATCCAGGGAACTACAGGCCTGTCAGCCTGACCTCAGTGTCAGGGAAAGTTATGGAGCAGATGATCTTGAGGGAGATCACACGGCACGTGCA